>JAGKTI010022219.1:0-15364 GCA_018397915.1 Birgus latro | reverse complement strand
GGGACAAGCAGTTCACCAAGTTGATGTAGCTGGGGGCGGGGGGGGGGGGACACCAAAGACGCCAGGGAAGGAGTTGCTATCTGTGGAGGGGCGAGGGAGGCAAGGTAGCGATGTTGTGTTAGCACGTTGGCTGGATTGGAGCTGATAACATAAGGGTGGCCAGACAAGATATGGGACTTAGGGTGGCACTCGGGGTTGTGTAGGAGGCTTCGTAACATCCCATCTTTAGCGACTTATACAAGAGCTGATAATGTAAGGGTGGCCAAACAACATGTAGGGCTTAGGGTGGTGTTCTAGGTGGAGTAGGAGGCTTCCCAACATTTCTTCCTTAATGATTATATTTTGCGCACTGCACCTGACCATTCTCTTGTATACTGTTTATATCATTTTGGTAGTGGCTACTTTGCAGGAATAACTCTGAGGATATCAAGGTGTAATGAGCACAGTAAATCGTTAACGAGGCGTTACGAGATCTCTCCCCTCCCCGCCCAGAATACGACCTTTATCTGCAGTAAGATCTCCGAAGATATATTAATTTGCATTTCGTCTTATAACAAACACAGACATACAGACAAGTAAGAGTCAATCGCTGAACCTGACACCATAATGTTTCCATCGAAGTAAACAATGACTGAAAACACAACCACTGAAGCACCTGTTAAATTGGAAATTGTTATATGTATGACTCTCTCTCTCTCTCTCTCTCTCTCTCTCTCTCTCTCTCTGTATGTATGTATGTACAGACTGGTATTACTTTATATAACAGAAATTTCGGCGTGAATGGTTGGACTGGATTTAAAATTCACTCGTTACCGACAAACAGACAATTTTGGATGAAGGGACAGGTACAGAACACCTACACGGGATTGATACAGAGACTTCAGGCATTACTGACAGCTAAACACCGATGCAGATGGATATGTATACAAAACTCATATTACAGAACATACACTGATAACATGCATACACCAGATTCGCATGTTATAGACAAATAGATGAATAATATATACATAATTCTGTTACATTGCCGATAGCCAGACACGATATATATATACACACAAAACTCTCACACAGAAATATACTGTAGATACATAGATACAACTCTTGTCATATATTACAGATACCCAGACACAAACGCAGACAGATGACATATACAAAACTCCCGTATTATAGACGCAAACGCAGATGGATGGCTATATTCCAAACTCTTTCATATGACCAATTAATTACGCTTGCCTCCATAATATCGACTGATTCCTGATGAACTCGTAAACTAAGCGACCGGCGGGAGGGTGTGTTGTTCTGTCCCGTGACTCACCTTCCTCCACCAAAACTGTTTGATCTGTCCGCAACCTGGCATTCATCACTGCCCAAAATTGCCCGAATTCTATTAACAATTTTTAATCAACGATCGAGGGCACACGACGAGCGGAATTATGCTAATTAATCGGACGCGAACGAAAAGATTTATTAGGTGGACACTGGAGGGCCGCGGCACAGTAGCTCACCCGGGGAAAGTGTTGCCAAGTTAGCGTTTTTTCCAGCTACATGTGCTAGAGATAAACACCGCGTTATAGCAGCATTTATAGCTCTTATTTTATGAAGCACTCAGCCAAATAAAGTATCTCAAATTCCTCTGACTCACTCTCAGATGAATGAAATAATCTGACGTTAGCTAGATCAAAGTACTAAAGTTCTTCCCACCACGAGAGGGTTTCTGCCTGGTGACATGATTAACACTCGTAGGCTTCTATCACTCAGTCTCGACTAAATCAAATCGTGTGGTGTTACCTGAAATATAATACTAGAGTTGTCCTGACCATGAAAGGGTTCCTGGTGACGGTTTTAGCACTCTCAGGCTCCAGTGGGTCAATCGCAGCAGAATAAAACCGCCTGACTTGAGCTGCCCCGATGAAGTGAGGGCCAGTGGTGATTATTAACACAGCCTCCTATACTCACTCTCAGTTGAAGAAAATCGTCTGGCGTATAGAGCTGTCCTTACCATGAGGGAAAGTATATATCTGAGTGTAGTATGGCAATTTCTCAAGCACTGTGGCATTAGGTATAGGCGCCATCTTGGTCTTCAGTCTCATACCCCTAACCAGATCGGGTTCTTGAGCGACCTTCCAACAAGCCCGTGGTTCCTCCCCTCCCCTCTCTTTTACTCCCTCCCCCTTACCCCCCGGTGCTCCTCACGTCCCCCCGGAGACAAATGCCCCCGGTATTACCTCCATAAATACCGCGTGGTGGTGGTGGCCGCGGCGCCCATCACCCCCCCGCACCCTCCCCCGCCCACCCACAGTCGCCATCAAATCCAATATTGAGGTTGTCCCCGGCCGTCCCAGTCCCGTGTATCACCAGCCAATATGCAGATCTCTCCCCCGGATCCCCTGAAGAATACATGCACGGGTATTGGGCCCCATCTTTCCTCTGACAGGTCTCGTACATGTGGACCGGCCAGCGTTTTTCATCCATTGTTCCGGAAGCAATAAGCGAGGGAGAGTCAGAGAGGGAGAGTCATGTCCGCCTTCAGGTCTTCGTGTTGGGACTGTCCTTCTTTTGCTGCTCCTCCGGTCGCCCGTGTGTCTGTCTTTTGCTTGAAGACGGAGCTAGGGTGATGGTGGACAAGGGGGGTTGGCTATATCCCGTCTACCTGTCTTTCCACCCACCCATCCACCCATCCATCCACCTTTCTACCCACCCGTCCAATTAACCACTTGGTCAACCACCTATCCGCCCACACATCCACCTACCTTCCCATCCATCAACCTCCCCATACACATACCTATCCATACAGTTCTCCAAACATCACTGTCCACCATATGCAGACTGTACAGTATAGGCCAGGCATTTCATAACAAGCCTATTGCAAGTCAGATTCCACGGTCCTTTGAATATTTCTTACTCTATAGCCTGCCCGCTGCGTCAGGCGTATACAAACCGAACGTTACAGTACAAGACTTAATCTGGCTTTGATACGATTTCGAAAAAAGTGCAAAGGGACTGACAGGGGCAAAACATACTGAAGTTGAAACCTCGATGATTGTACGAGGTGAAGGTTTTGAAATATAAGATGCATTCCTTGATCAGTACGAATTTTATCCTGCCCGATCTTGGAAAATTTACGAGCTGCTACTTGCTTTCTCCACGCCTGAAGTTCAGATATTTTTGTTAACTGAAAGTACTGTATGATGAGCTTTTTCTACTGTAAGTTAATTTTCAGTACGATATATTGGTTGGCATGTGAGTCTGAGAACCTCCCGATTTTGAGACGATTTTATAAACTGCATGTAGTGGATAGGAAAATATGGTGTTTAACCCTCTCAGACTCGGGACAACTCTAGTATTCTAAGTAAAGCTAAGGGATTTTATTTATCTAAGTACAGCAACCTGAGAATGGAAATACCGTCACCATAAATAGGCCCATGTACGGAGAGCTTCATTACTTTATTCCAGGTAAGGCCAGAAGGATTTATTGAACTGGGAATGCGTCGCTAGAGTTGAAATTACCTCTTTAAGTATATATAAGATTATCGTCTTTGCAAGATTAGGACGTGGAGGAGTTAGCTTTTTTCTTCTTTCTTCCTTTCCTTTTATCTTTCTTTCTGTTTTCCTTCCTTCCTTTCCTTCTATCTTTCTTTTTTCCTTCCTTCCTTCCTTCGTCTTTTCCTTTCTTTCTTTCTTCCTCCTTTCCTTCCTTCCTTTTTTCTTTCTTTCTGTCTTCCTCCCTTACTTTCTTTCCTTCTTTCTCTTAGTGTTAACAGCTGAGTGGTAAGCGCAAAAACAGAAACGCCAAGATTCGTTTGCGTAGCAGCACCACACCTCACGACGCAGCGGTGGTTGATATTATCGGCAAAGACGAAAGGCTGAGGATTATGTCAAATTGAACACTGAGCACGAGACAGAGCACAACACTTTATTCCGAGGATCCTGCTTCAGCTGGCATGGGAGGCTTCGTAGCACATCTTCCTTGGCGATTTATTTTGCATACTCTTAACAATCTTCAAGCTGCTATTTATATTGTGGTGAGGTCGACATAGTTTGCATCACTAACATTAAAATGAATACTGAGTTGTAATGTTCAGAATAAATCGCTAAGGAAAAGGTGTTAAGAAAGCCCCATAACCATCCAGAATGCTGGGAAAAAAAATTGCAAGCACTTTTTTTTTTTTTTTTTGAGGAGCACCGTCACAACACCGACAGATAAAACTTAGAAACATTCAGTATAATTTTATCTATAAACAGACGCCTTAATTCTGGAGTGGGTGGCCATACATAAATCGCCTCCATAGCACCCTATCCACCGCCATCAGACTGTCCTACCTCCAGCTCACATAAACTTCTCCACATTATCTCTGCACCTCATCCTCGGTCTCCCCCTCACTCACAAGCAAGCTCCTAGTAAATCCCCCATTCTGCATGCTCTCAAATAATTCATCGTGTGATTTATTTATTTATTTTCTTTTACAACCATATGCAGAAGCTGTGGAGAATGCAGTAGCCAAGAAAGTAAGTGTTTGATACAACTGTCACTTTCCGCAAACATCTTCACTAAACAGCAAAATAAACAGCTTGCATTTCCGGCTCCTGTCATGCATATAAAACGTCCTCCTCAGCCTGTCTCTCCCTGTGCCAGTGACCTTCAGTACTTTCACGTTAATGATTCCAGGCGACTCGAAATGAACAGATCTTGACTTTGGGTTTAAGCTTTATTGGAAAGGACAGCTTTGTGCAGCCCCTTAGACTCCAGTGCTTTTATTTCTTCCTAGTTCATTGTTCCTGAATTATTGGATGTGCAGAACAATTCAAACACGGCACAACACGAAACAAACTCAACGTCTAATAAGAGGCTTAGGTCAGTGCAAGGTGTTGGAGACGGACGCCTTCCCGTGGTGGCACTGATTTAACCACACGGCTCCACTGCCTGGTTATACAAACGTCCCTCAACTACTTCCACATCCGCCAAAAGGAGGAGGATGAACTGCAGGAGAGGGGCAGCTTAAGCCTGCAGTCTACCGGGTTCACGTTTCAGAAGAGCCTGGGGCCACAGTAACGAGTTAATACATAAGAGGCAGTAAAAGAAAAAAAATCTCCCGCTAAAACTCACTTAACAAGCAAGTACATCTCACACGAAGGCAAGATGCAAGCAGGAGTGTGTGAGTGCAGGGGAGAGGGTGATGGAGCAAGGGAGGGGGGAGGGAGGGTAGGGGAGAGTGGGAGAGGAATGGAGAGTAGAGGAAAGGAATGAGGGAAAGAGGAATGGGAGATGGTGGGGTGGGGAGGAGGAAAATGAGGGTAGGTGGGCGAGTGGGAGGGGGATGAAGGGGAAGAGAAAGTGTGGGGAAGGGTTGGAAGTTGGGGAAGGGAAAGGGTGGGGAAGGGGGAAAGGAGGGTAGGAGGGAGAAGAGGAGAGTGGCGCTTGGTAGAGAGGAAGAGGGAATGAGTGTGTGAGTGCTGAAGGGGGAAGGAAAGGGGTGGGAAAGGACTGGAGGGTTGGGGGCGAAGGGGAGTGAGGGAGAGAGGTGGTGGGGTGGGCAGGAGTTGGGAGGGGGACTGGCCTGGATAAATAGCCGGGCCATAAAACCAGGACCACGCGTTGAAGGCCGCATTAAGTCCAAATTACCCCCATACACTGGTTCGCCGCGCGTAAACCCTGCATTATACAACTTTGCCCACTTTATTTGCCTTTTTCTTGGCCTGTCCTGAAGGGAGAGGCTCGACGGGTGTTTTTCCTTGATGATTTACTTTAGATGTTCTTCCGCCTCATCTCCATCATTCCTATAGCCTTGGTCCTGTGTGCTCGTGTGTATGTATTGCACACTGCTCTCTTCACTTTAACTTGGCCTAAAACTGTTGCTTCTCCATTTTTCTTCACTGCAACAATAGATTACCATTAAACTATGATGCTAGTCACGAAGCAGTGCTAGTTTCTTATGAGCGTCGGGTGTTTCCTTTCGTGGTTTGATTTGTGTTCTTTCGCCTCACCTCCTGTATTCTTAAAGTAGTCTTTATCATGTATGCGGTACTATACTATTTTTTTTTCTAATGCAGTGAAGAAGGAACCAAAGGCTAGAAGTCCACAAAGTTATTCATTCCAATTTTGCCTGGTGTAAAACTGCCATCTCCCCATCATGAATGCTAAGCTGTAACAACAAATTAACAGAATACGGTGCTAGTCACGAAGAAGTGCCATAGAAAAGACGTAGAACAGTAGTATTGCATTATTTTGGTATTCAGCCACAGGGAGTAGGCTGCAAAAGGACGAAGTATCTCTTGTCAGGTTAGGGTGAGTGAACTATAGAACACACCAACTTTTCTGTTCACTCTCAGGCCGTTGTGACAGTGATGTGCAAAATGAATATACAGAATTTTGCGTCAGGTAGAGCAGTGTACTTTGAACATCTCTGTAAACCAATGGAATCTGGTACGGGAGGTGTCGAAAGTCGCTCTGTAGGGACCGTAACCCTAGACATGTTTGAAAATATAAGGTTTTTCCAAGGGTGGCGAGAAGTGGAGACATGAATCCCCCGAGCTAGACCTTGATCGACCATACTGCCCAGCTAGGTGACGAGAGAACACTGCCATCTAGAATACGGCCTCCGTCCTGTATATATAAATTAACAGCTTCAGGCCAATGACGTTATTTTATTTTTTCTTCCGTATTTTTCTTTTCCTATTTCCAGACGACATAAATCACCTTAGGAAGGATCTTTAGGGTTAACTAAGAAATTACCTAAAACACCCTTAGCTGGAAAACCCTCTCTCGGTCGCCTGCAGACGGAAAGAATAAAAAGAAAGAAGTCATCGGGTTAAAGGGATCGAGGAGGCAACCTGCATAAGACAAAAAAAATTAATAAAGAGAAAGTCGACCATGTAACTCCAGAAAACGTAAATAGATATAAAGTAGATGTAATATTGATGCAAAGGAAGTGAACCACACACCCTCAGAAATTGCAAAATAAATAAATAAATAAAGAAAAATATGTAAGGTGGGGTGAGGGGACAGGGAGATCTTACCCCTCCTCTCCCTCCCCCCTCTTTTTCCCCTTCCTCCCCTCCCCCCTCCTTCCCCCAAATTCCCCTAGCCCTTCCTTTCCCCTCTCTCCCTCCCTCCCTCCCTCTCCCTTCTCCTTTGTTTCCCCCTCTTCCTTCCCCTCTGTGTGAAGGTCTGGACACGTCTTCTGTCGCCAGCCGAAGGATTGCTTCAAAGAACGTATAAAGACTCGATACTTGGTAAAGATATTAGACGCAGAACCTTAGAAGTAGTAGTATTAGAATTAGTAGTAGTAATAATAATGATGATGATGATAATAATAATAATAATAATAATAATAATAATAATAATAATAATAATAATAACAGTAGGTTTAATGAGGCTTGGTTTGCATATTATCCACCAATAAGCTTGCTGCCTGGGGAAAATCTGAGCCATAGGGACGGGAGTGAGCGCTTAACATGGACGTGAAATAAAGAGAGAAACTCGTGTAGACCCGGAACATGACGTGGTGTAGAAAAAAACATCAACCCTTCCGAAAAATTAGGACAGGAACGGGGCTGGCACAAAACACAGGCTGGGAGGAAAAAAAAGGAAGTGATGCCATGAGAGGCGAGAAATTCACTGAGGCTTGTTGGTGTGTGATGCCTGAAACTGTGAGGCAAAAACGACAAAGCAACTCTCTCACCAAGGACACTCGGGTTAACTCCTGCCACAAACTTTAGGGTGTACGTGAAAAACAATCCCCGAAAAAGCAAACTACAGGACCTCTAGATACGGAAAACCATCAGCATCTTTTCCCGACGCAGCTCTGCAGTTCGTGTGGCGGCCGGGACTACTTTCTCCAACAGTTTTTAGCGTCTGTCTTCGTCACCATCACCATCCCCGCCACCACCACCACCACCACCACCATGTGAAAACCATACGACTAAGTAACTGACAGACTTCATCATCATCATCATCATTTATCACAGCCTCTCCCTGTCATCTTCATCATCATCATCATCATCATCACAACCTATTTTTACTTACACATGAATAATACATATAATTTTCTCCAAATATTCGTTTGACTCAAAAAGAGGAGTTATTCACACGAGACACCCTAAAGTACTGCGGACATTCCCATAAAAAGTGCAGGAGGAAGGGAAAACTGCTAGTGGTGTAAATAGCTCCAGTGGTGTAAATAGGTCCCCTGGGTGGTGTATATAACAAAACACGGACGGGCGAGGGATGAAGGAAGCAATGGGGCCCCTGGCTATACATCCCTCCTCCTACACTACGTTCCCTTTAACTTGGCGCGAAAATTGCCACCTCTCCATCTTTTATGCTGAGTTGTAGCAAGAGATTAGCGCTAGAATACAGTGCTAGTCACGAGGAAGTGCCGTGGGAAAGATGCAAGGCTGTAGTACTCTCTTCTTCCGCCACTGAGCTATAGTTTATTAATTTTATTTTCACGAGTTTATAACCCTGTTCCTCAAGGACGGAATGAGGCGGTACTAAGGCTTAATATCCTCTCCACAGAACTTCTTTGTGACTAGCACCGTATTCAGGAGTTCAGCTGTCTTTACCGCTCGATATTCAACATGAGGAGATAGCAATTTTACGCCTAGTCAGAGTGAATGGAGTCTAGAGCATCATACACGTTTAAAAATCACCACAATATACCCTTTTTTTATGGTATTCAGGAAGTACATATATCAACCAAGCTTACAACGGACGATTTTACTCAGCAGGGAAGTCTCTCAACGCTGCTAAAGGGTTAATATCTCTGGCTCCTATGACTCACTCTCATCCAAATAAAATCATCTGAAAGATTCAACTTGGCGGAGATTTTTCGCCTCTTTTTCCAGCTTATTTACGTGGTTCAGTGGACGGTCAGAACACTAGAACACTACTCGGCATCCTTTCATCCACAGCACTTCTTCGTGACAAGCGCCAGAATCTCGTGTTGATGTCTTGTTAGAGCACACTGGAAACACAGCACAATACTACTTCGTGACTACACCATTTTTTTTGTCGTGTTAAATCTCATGTTAAAGCTCGGCAGTGAATACGGAGAGATGGTAATTTTAGGCAAAGTTTAAGGAGCAGCAATAGTAGGTTCAACCCTAGGCTCATCTGAACGTGAACCCTTAAGGAGCAGCAATAGTAGGTTCAACCCTAGGCTTATCTGAACGTGAACCCAGTGGACTGCAGGCTGAAGTTATCCCTCAGCAGTCCACCATCCTTTAGGGGGGATAGGGAGGGAATTGAGGGACGTTTGTATGACCCGGAATCGGAGCCACGTAGTCACATCGGTGCCACCACGTGAAGGCTTCCCTGTCCAGCACCCCAAGTTACAATGAAAAGAATGTGTATTAATCTCTTGTTGCAGCTCAGGATTCAAGACGGTGAGGCGGCAATTTTAGGCCAAGTTAAAGCGAATAGAGTACATCTTTCGTGTTGGACATATTTACTAGCCCAGCGTGGTAAGGGGAGTCAGTGTCTGGTAAAAAACCCTTATTGATACAGGCTAATTAAGCTGCAATGGCCGAAGTTTGCCTGGTTAGCTGCAGTTCCAACCTAATTTAAGCGTGCCGGGTTAGCTGATAATATTATGGGTCAGAGGTGAGGCTGTGGCTGTGGCTGCGGTGGTGGTGGTGGTGGTGGTTGTGGGGAGGTCTTAACTTCTTGCGAGCGTCTCACGGAGTGGCCCGGTCAGTCTGTCACTCTCTATGAATTTTTTTTTTACACTTACGCTCCGGATGGTCCCGCCTCTGTCGACTACTTCAGTGCTACATATCAATTGCTTCAGCCTATAATGTCCCGTCGGAGGTGTAGGGTCCCTGGGCTAGGCAAAGGCAAACGTGGACTAGGGACTGTGGTGGTGTGAAGGTGGGTCGTGAGGTGTTTAGTTCTCATCGCCGAGTGGGTATAGAAGTCTAAGGCCGGCATTCTCGTCGGTTAAGGAAGCTCCCTAACACCTCTTCCTAAGTGATTTATTTTGCTTATTAAATCGTATTAGCCCCCCTTCATGATATATAAAGCCTTCTAATATCACCATACTATACATCAATAACATACAAAATTATATTAACCAGCCGTATCCAAAAATAAATAGGTAAGGAAGAGATGTTAGGGAGTCTAAGAGTGTTCGTATCGTCGGCATTAACCCTCTCACGGTCGCCACAAGTCTAGTAACTCAAGGCCAACTAAAGCCAGACGATTTCATTCAACTGAGAGTAAAGTCAGACGCAAGAGAGAGAGTAAGGAGAGTCAGAAGCGTGAGACAGAGTTAGTAAGGAGAGTTGTCTGAGCATGAGAGAGTTAGTAAGGAGAGTTTGAAGCGTGAGACAGAGTTAGTAAGGAGAGAAACATGGGAAAGAGTGCCAGTAAGATCTAGAAATCAGTAAAGTGACATGTACTCTTCCTGTCCTTCCAGCACTGACTCAAAGCACATCACGTTACTCTATCTATCCTCTTCTCCAGCACATCCCGTCACCCTATCTGCCCCCATCCCCAGCACATCACGTCACCCTATCTGCCCCCATCCCCAGCACATCACGTCACCCTATCTATCCTCTTCCCCAGCACATCGCGTCACCCTATCTGTCCTCTTCCCCAGCACGAGCATCTTGTATTCAGCTCTCAATTTCGGTCCTAATGACAAATTAACTGAGATCCCCCTGGCGTATTTAAAACTGGTGATCGATACGCGAATCTCTCAATGAGGGTGGGAGTGAGGACCTGATTGTGAGTCTCTGAATGTCTCCTGTTGATTGGGGAGGTCTCAATGGGACGATGGAGGAGGGGGGAGGAGGGGGGAAGAAAGAGGGGGAGTAGTGCTGAGGAGAAAGGGGGAAAAGGGAAGAAGCGGGAAGGGAATTATGAGGAAAGGATGGGGTGGTGAGTGGAAGCTGGAGGGGATAAGGGGACTAATGAAGAGGGAAGGGAAATAGGTGGAAGGAGGAGTGGGGAATAGGGTGGAAGGGAGTAGATGAATATGGAGGAAAATAGAGGGGAGGGCCAGGGGAAGAGAAGGAGGCGGAGGGGAATAGGGAATGAGGGAATAGGGGAGGGAGAGGTAGGGAAACAAGAGGGAAGGTAGATTAATGTGCAGAGGGGATGGGAAATAAGGGGGCAGAGGGAGGGTACAGAGAGGAGGTAAAGAAATGGGGGAAGAGGCTGGAAATAGGAGGAAGGGGGAGACAGAAATAAGGGGAAAGGGGGTCTCAAGGAGCAGGAAGTAACTTAGTAGACCAAAGGCTCATTAAGTGGCCGTCTTCTCGTGGGATTAAAAAGATAACTCTACTTTTTCCACTTAGGCATCGCACAGTCCCTAAGAAAGCTTATCCCTTTCACTTCCACCGCTATTAATCTGTTTTATTACGGTTTCAGCAAGAAGATTTTGTTCAGTTTAACTCTCCCGTGGTCGCCATACGATTTTATTTAATTTAGAATGAATTTCAGCGGCCTGGGTATATTAATACTATAGTCTATTTACAATACCTTGGTCTAAAAATTGCCATCCCTCCATCTTGACTGTTGAGTTATAACCTAAGATTAACACTAGAAAATGATACAGGTCAAGAAGCCATAAAGAAAATGTAGAGGTGCTGTATTGTCTTGTTCTGCCACTGAGCTACGTTAAATAAGCTGGAAAAGGATGAAAATCTGGACCAAGTCAAAATGAATGAACTATAGTACCAACAATCCACTCATCGTCAGGACAATTTCAGTATTCTATTCCAACTAACTCCACTTGATTTTTATTCAGAAGAGAGTGAGTCATACCAGACTGAAAAGGTAAATATTTGTATACTCGCCGCCAGGTAACTTGTCCTTTAAGCCACGCCCCTACTCACCCACCGCCCGAAGAGAAGGGGAGGGGCCACGGCTTCAGGGTGGCGGGGGGAGGGGGGGTTATGGGGCAAGTTTCCTGATGGCGTATGTAATTGTCAACCTTGTAATGGCCAGGACAAATCTAGTACTGTATTGTGTTCCACCTGAGGCAAGATTATTTTCATTCAGTTGAGTGTGAGTCAAGGCTGTCTGGGAGTGTTATTACGGAGAAGAAAAAACGACGGGATAAAACAAGTAATCGACCATAACCCTTTACCAAACACCAGCAGGAAGATGTGGCATTTAGGGGCATTCTCAAAGGCTGCTAAGGGAGGGTAAGTCTGGAGCTAATGAACTTCGCGACTACAGGCCAGTAAGGGAATGCCGGTACACTAACTGCTGTACTCAAAGTGACTTTGACGATCCCGTAAAACATCCTCCCTACCGATTTATCCACCAGCTCAAATCACTTCCTGAGTTACTGATAGAAACTCTGTCGATATTAAAACGAAACACAGCAGAGATGAGAAAGTTAAGGTGCAATATATTGAATACATCGCTATGGAAGAGGTGCCACGGAGCCTCCCATGCCACATCGACCCTAAATTCCACCTCAGCAGTAATACCAAGCACTAATGGGCTAAGTTTCCCGAGACAATGACGAGTGTTCTCTTATCCCGGCCACTGTCAGGCTATTTTGTCCATGTTAGGAAGCGGGTATTGTCCAGACACAAGCATCTCCCCAAAGTGTGACGAATACATGCGGAAAAAATCGAACCATTTGAAACAGGCACTGGTAGAGATAGAGGTTTCACTGTATTTCGCCTGTTGTGTATTTTCTTCAGACGGAACAAGTAAGATGGATTTTTCTTTGACTGTACATAGGATTTAAGGCGAGTCGTATATAAAGATGAAGTTACAAACAGAAAAAAAAAGATATAAGCAAAGGAAAGGCCATAATATTCGCAAGATCCATGAGCGTAAGAGGCAATAAAGTTGAAATATCGATAGTATTATGAACGCCAAAGAATCGGCAATGGCGATATAAACGATAACAGTAATAATAAATGGTTATAAATTTAAAGAACCAGGACGTATTTTTCATTTTCTTTAAATTTCTACCACAGGACGATTTTATTCAGCTAGATGTCCTTTAGTGAAATGATTAATGATGGCGGTGTATAACTTCTACATCTCGGAGAAAAAATAAAACACAAATCTCCTTTAACTCTTTATCTGGCAGCGTCCTTCCTCAATAGTTGCAGAAGAAAAGAGTCTGGTGATAAAGTAAACAAGATGGCAATAAGGGAGACAAGATATCGGTGTAGGACAGAAAAAAAATGACGCCAAGATAGTGAAGTTGTGGAGGGATTGTGTCCTGTAGTGTTTTCTTTTTTTCGCCTCATCTTTATACTTAGGTTTAACACTGACCAGGTTTCTCACTATCAAGAAAGCACTCTTTGTCCTTATATTTGGTCCTTATACTTTGTCCTAATATTTTGTCCTTATACTTTGTCTTTATGTTTTGATTTTCCTTATGTTTTGACCTTACACTTGTCCTTATACTGTACTTTGTCCTCAAACCCTGACCTTATACTTTGACTTTATAGTTTGTCCATCTACTTTGTCCTCATACTTTGTCCTTATGTTTTGTCCTATTGCCATGTCTTTATAGTCATTATATTTTGTCCTTATACTTTGTCCTTATTCCTTGTTCCTAATCTTTGTCTTTATACTGCCCTTTTTCTTTCTCCTTATCCCATACCCTTTCTTATCCTCATTTTCCTCCTTCACACTTTCCCCACAACACACAGGTTTAGCAGGCACATCACACACCACCTCACAGATCAAGACGCTGCGCTCCTTCAAGATTCCCGCGCCTCCTTCTCACTCGCATAATTAAGATGGCGGCTGAGATCACACTTAGGGCGCCGTAACGACATTCTGATGACCCGGGATTAACGATTCGGGAAACTCTTTGAACAACTTTGGCGAAGGGAAAAAAAAAATGTAATTGTTGGGAAAGGTGGGGAATTCTACGCGTTGATGTCCCTGTGTGTGTGTGGGTGGGGCGTGGGTGAGTTTTCTGTGTGTGTGTGTGTGTGTGTGTGTGTGTGTGTGTGTGTGTGTGTGTCTACTTATTTTACGGCTTTATATGAACTGACAAGAGATAGAGCTGGCTGGATGAATTTTGTAAGGAGATCAACTATTTGGTGACAGAGAAAAAAAAGTAATTCTAGGGATCTGCTGGAAATTTTACGCCTTGATGTCGCCACGGTATTTTCACTTTTAAGTAGTTTTATTTTAAGAACTGAATTGGTGGAGTTTGATATAGTCTTCATTAGCCCCTACCTTAATACCTTAAATATCATCTGACAACAGCAGGTGGAATTAAAAGTGGGGACAGACGCAAATGGACTCATAGCCGCGGTGTTCAGCTACGTAACTTATGCCTCTGAGCCTGTGGTGGGTTATTCACTCATATATCCTGTGATCCATCCAGGTTACCACAATTACCTCCCACAGGTGTTACTCTAGGCAGTCATTTTACCTACCAACCCGCAAAATGATGGATGCACACCTGAGTGAAAAGTCGCCAGCTACCTGCATCATGATTACACCACGTCGCAGTCCACCCATGAATAAGATGAAAATAACATCCTCGGTCTGAAGGGTAAAGATAATTTCTCCCAGGCAATGGAAGGTCGGAGATAAAAAGTTCGCTAAATATTTCGCCTTTTCTGCCTCTCACTTCCCTCTCCCGGCCAACATTCCTGAGCGGAGAGAGGCTGGGTATGTTCCTCTGCCCGTAGATGATTCTCTTCGATATGATGCGTCAGGGAGGAGAGTGACGGACGTGCCCTAAGTGTGAAGGAGTCTCAGTAGAATCGTGGGCCAAACTTTTGTCTTTGCATGCATGATGGTATACGAGAGGCACTGACAAACGAGAGAAATGAGTGGAGAAAGCTTATTCATTTATCTCTCCACTTATCTGTTTATTTAGTTATGTATTCACTGATTTATTTACCCATCTATCTGTTTATATTTCCTTTTGTTTACTCCTGATGAAATTGGGGGTATTTCAGGCAGATTTAAGGTCGCTTACGCAGCAGTACTGAGGCGTGACCAGCTCTAAGACGGAAGTGAATTGGAAGAAAGATAAATAAGAGACGCTTAGAAGCTGAAATAAGAGGCGATAGAAGAAAGAAAATAAAGTGAAGCTATTTTAGAAGGAAGATTTAAAATTATGTGATGCGTAGCGGCAGAAAAATGCAAGATATTTAAATGAAGTTACGTTAAAAGGCAAGAGAGAGGAGAGGAACGGGAAAAAAATGATGGAGGAAATAGAAAAGTCGCGAGAAACCGTGGATGAACCGGGAGAGAAAGTGGATGAAGGGAAAGTGGAGGGACAGGAAGAGAAAGTGGAGGAACTGGGAGAGAAAGTGGATGAACCGGGAGAGAAAATGGATGAATTGGGAGAGAAAGTGGATGAACCGGGAGAGAAAAGTGGATGAAAACCGGGAGAAAGTGGATGAACCGGGAGAG
>JAGKTI010022218.1:0-15364 GCA_018397915.1 Birgus latro | reverse complement strand
ATTTACCATTGAAACCTTAAAAATTCTCGACTTCACAGTCAAAACAATTCACACCTAATTGCTTCACCTGATTAAATCATTCTTGCAACACTTCAGGAGTAGAGCCATTCTGTTGACAAGTTCAGGAAGGGGTACAGACATGGTCAGTTCTTTTTTACTGTCATAAGTGCTTCACTATCGCGTTTTATCTTTCAGTTCATTTACTTCTGCATATAACACATTTACTTAGGCATATCAAATAAATTTCAAAGCCTTCTACGTCCTCTTCTACCCTTACACTCACACAGGTAGAAACTAGTAAAATGCGCTGTGTGAGCGCGTGACGAGAGAGCGAGCGTTTATATATATATGTTGATCATCATAATTTCATCTTGGTGTAAACTCTGAACATTTCTGGTGAGGTAGTTGAAAAATAACAGAAGAATAATTGAGCTAAAATATTTACTTTCTCACGTTTTCTCTCTGGATGTGCATATAGCAAGGCGCCGTAGCAATTTTCACACGTGCAATGTTCACTTCTCTGCTCCCGACTTGCCGTGTCAACGAACTGCATCGGTAAACGTTTGGCTGTTGATCGAATGATGAACCTAGAAATGGGGCGATTACCCCTGCTGATTTTACCCCCTAAACGTAGAGAAAACGTTCATGTAAAATTATGAGCGTAATATCCGATATTTAATTGTCAGAATCCATGGAAAAAAACATAGTGTTCCAACAGGAAGTCTTTTTTAAATTCGATTTCATAGCTGAGCATGTCAGTTGAAGCCCTCAGTGGAATTCTTTGGAAAGCTTGGATTCCAGGGGGTTTCTTCGGTCTTATGAGTAAATACTGTATATAGCTAAAAACTAAATTTATTGAATATATATACTACCTGCTGAAAGAATTTCTTCTCAGTCTCATTTAATAGAAAAGTATTAGCCTCTGAAAACCATTGCGGTCAGGCCTTGTCGTGTCGGGCCGGGCCGGGTGGTGGTGGGCCGCTCATTTCTCAGCTGAACGTAAACATGGCTTTGCTCGCTGAGCTCGCTCGCTCGTAATAATTACCCGCCGTTATCACACCCATTCTCTCTGTAACCACATTGTCTATGAAGCACATACTCTGTTACAGTCTGATAAATGGCCTTCTTTACACGGTTTCTACAATAGATCTTAATATTTCTCTCCTATATATTCTACTCCTGTAATTTCCACTACTGTTACTCAAGGATTTTCATAATCAAGCCTCCCACTGAGCAGTTCTTTTCAAGAGGGGGGGGGAGGGATTCAGAGGATTCATGGAATGTTTAACTTGAGGTTTTTGTAACGAAAGCACTTATGTAGATTGAGAGTGCCAATTTGTTGGATATGAAGTAAGATGACAGACAAAGGAAGCTTACCATAGTGATAACAGAAGAATTCGATAATCATGTGTACAGTTACGACTTTATTAACTCCGTCTCATCGTGGGAGCTTGTAACTATAGTAAACTACCAGTGAGATAAATTGACGCTGTCTTGGTGAGCTACTACAGTGTCACTGGAGACAGGTGTGAGATATGACAAGCACAGTAATCAGATTATGTGCAGTGAAGTGTAAAACGGTCAGCAAAGTGAAAGGTCAGGTTAATATGTAGAAGAAAATACTGCAAGTCAAGAAATTTTTTCCAGATATGGATGTAAACGAAGATACAGATGCTTCCATGCATTACGTAAACAAAGATAAAAACATAAGGGTGGAGTGTCATTTTAAGTCCTATTGAATTTCTGTTTTATTGATGTAATGTGGATATTATGTTAGCATACGCTTTTTAAGAATGGTTTCATTTTAAATAAGAATGACAATAATCAGCTTAAAGCTAGAAAAATATTGTGACGAATTGCAGTCTGTGTGTGTATGACAACTGTAGTGGAAAGCGTGTATTTTGCATTCTGGAAGAGATACAAACGTTAAATCTGTCTCTTCTTAATAGTGATACTCTTATGACGACCGGTAATACAAGGTTGCAACACTGAAACATCATCCCTGGCGTGTGTCTGGGTGGGGAAAGTAAAGGTGAAGCTAGTACCTTATTTTCTCAACAGTAGAGCCAGAGTAAACACGAGACAACCCGGCGGCATAAGGACGAGGCGGGTCTGAGATGGAGAGCGACCAATTACGAGCAAAGAAGGCGAGCGAAGACAAGCCAAACACAGCTGGCGGGGGGCGGGCGAGCCAGCAAGCCAGTCAAGTGAAAGAGCAAGGGAGGCGCGGCGTGGGAACACTAGGCGGCGGCACACATGGCGTAGGGCAGGGTGGCCGCGGCAGGCAGGGCAGGCAAGGGAGATAGGAGTGTGAGGGGAAGTTGGCAGGGAAGTGAAGAGAGGCTGGCAGGGAAATGAGGGGAGACTGGTTGGCAAGTGAGGGGAGGCTGGTAGAGAATTGAGGTGAGGTTGCAGGGAAGTGAGGAGAGGCTGGTAACAAAAAAAGTGGGGGGTGACTAGCATGGAAGTGAAAGATTGCAGGTATGTGAGGGGAGACTAGCAACGTATGGAATGGAAGCCGGCAGGGGGAAAGAAAACTGGCAGTTGAAGTAAGGGAAAACCGGCAGAGGAGTGAGGGGAGAATAGCAGAGAAGCGATGGGAGAAAAGCATAGAAGTAAAAGGAATCACACTAGACTGGTTAAGGAGTTAGGGAAGGCAGGGGAGTAAGGAGAAACTGAGAGGGGTAGGGGAGTGTGGGAGATTGGAAGAGGAGTGTGAGGAGAATGGCAGTGAGGGGAGACTGAAGGGGAAGTGAGGGACACTGATAGGAAAGTGAAGGGAGCACTGGTAAGGACGTCTAAAGCTGTAAAGGAGAGAGAGGAAACTGGCATGGAAATGAAGGAAGACAGGAAAGAAAGCCAAAGGAGGCAGACAGAAGTAACAGATAAGTGGCAGGAGCCAGGGAAGTGAGGAAATGCAGGCAGAGTTTTTATAGAGTGGGCGTGGAAGTGAAAGGATGCTGATAAGATATACAGTGAAGTAATAAGGATTCGACAGAGGGGGGAGAGAAGTGAACGGATACTGGCAAGGTGGACTGTAGAGTAAGGGAGTCTTGAAGAGAAAGCAAGGGAAAAAGGTAGAGAAACGAGGAGACCGGAGAAGGCAGGGATAAGAGAGGAGATAACGAAGGAAAGCAGGGGAAGCAGACAAGTAGGCAAAGGGTGACGAAAGGAAGTCGATGGGAAGGGAAAGAGAATTAAGGAAATGAGTGGAAGCAGAGAGGTAAACAAGAGGAGGGAGAGAGAGAGGGAGAGTTGGGGAAGCGACGGGGGCCTACGTATGTACACGGTGAACGAAGGATACAGACTAGCGGAAAAGAGGCAGCAGAGAGGACGTAGGAACTGACAAGAAAGGGAGATGAGGCTGGGAAGTGAAGGGAAGCTTCTAGGAAGGCAAAGAGAGGTAGAGAAAAGAGAGAGAGAGAAGGTATGATGAAAGCCAAAGGAAAAAGGAGGAAAGCAAACGAGGGAAAGCAGTTGATACAGGGAAACAAGAAGAGACAGGACAGTAAGATAGGCGAGGGAAGGCAGAAAGATCAGAGATAAAAAAGGTAGGGAACCAAGACAGTGCAGACAGGAAGAATAGTGGGAAAGGCAGGGACGGCTGAGGGGTAGGGAAGCAGGCAGAGAAAGCAGGAGAGGCAGAAAAGCGAAGAAAGGCACTCAGGAAAGCAACAGAGGAAATATGAGAGAATGAGAAGACAAAAGAAACAAGGAAGTGAAGGAAGCAAGGTACATGATGAGGAGAGGAATGTTGAGAAGAGGACTGAAAGAACAAAGGAAGAGGATGTAGGAAAGAACAACGACAGCAAAGTGAAATTTAAATGGAAATGGAAGGCAGACAGGGAGAGAGAACAGAATGAGAAGAAGTCATTATACTAGGCAGGGAAACAATGAAAAGAAATGAAAAGTTTTGCGGAGACAAAGAATGAGGGATAGAGACGTAGGAAGAAAGAAGAGGGACAAGGACTGACACGGAATAAGACAGACGTATATTAACAAGGGAAGGGCCTATCAGACAGAGAGGGGTACACGAAGGGAAGATGGGGGCTGGTGTAAGAAGTTAAAACTAAACAGGAAAAGAAAGATAGGGACAAGATTTTTAACTCCTTCACTAAGATGATGTCCTCTTCTATTATCTATTATCTTCTTGACATCGCCAGATAAATTTATTCTGTTTAGGTAGTGTCGGAAATAAAAACAAACTACATTTATTTAGAGAGATCTGTGAAGCTGAATGAAGTTGCATGTTGGTAGCAAAGACAATTTTTAAAAAGACGTTTTCGGGCTGAAGGGGTTAAGAAAGAAGTTCACGGTTCTGTATTTCATCAGCATATTTGTTTATCCGACTCTGGACACAGACTCTCCATTCCGTCTGTGACCCAGGAGTCCATTGCTGTCGTAGAGCACCAAGAGAATTCGTTGACGCGCCTGCTGTAATGCTTGTCCTCTACATTTCTTGAGACTGGAGAATTTCGTGTGGCCGGTGTATTGGCAACAGCAGGGGTATTTTTCCTTCATGCCAGTGGGTTTATGGCAAGTACTGAATTTGATACCATGACAGATATTATTTACTCCTGATACGCCGGTCACTCGGCCATACTTCCTGCAAGGAATTAAACTAATCAGTTTCTCCGAATTTAGTAACCTAGATACAAAGCAGTAGAAAAACGTAAGCGAAAACGAAACAGATATATTGTTGATGTATTTCGTTTATGTAATGTAACCACACTGACGCTATACAGCATCATATTTGTGTTGCAGTGCGTAGCGCAGATTACGAAGATGTTGAATATATTACGGGCAGGATGTAATTAAAGCAAAGCAGATGTAACTGGGAAGCTGTTCGGATAAAGGTGCACCCGTTGGTGAAATACGATATCGAGCTTCCTTATGTTGGCAGTTTATTATCCACTTGTGAGTTTATCCTCAGCATTTTGATTCCAGGCAGAGTAATGGATGCTGCCATAACTCGGCCACGCACCGAGACTTAGGAGGAGACTTTCCCTGATATTTGCCAAAAGTACGTGCTCACGTAGCGTCATACTCACATCACTGCAACCCATACTCAGCCATTAAAAAAATAAATATATCACCACATTCTGTCAGTCCATAACACGATTTTACATAACACTAGCTGTATATAAAAGCCTGTAACGAGCAGGTAACATCTCCCCTGGAAAAAAGCAGTGGAGTAAGCGTAGTATAAGCCATTCTCCAGGGCCCAGCAGTTCTCATACGTGCCACACTCCTTAACACGTAGTCACTGTGGCACCAATACCCACTGTCCTGATTGAATTCATACTATGGTTGTCTTATTTAGGAGTAGTATAATGGTTGATAAATATTAACTTCTTGCGATATAATGCCAGTCAGGGGAAAGTTACACACAACTGATGTTGTGCTGTAGAATGGGTGAGAGATAACAGCGAACTGTGTGGATGCTGGCAAAGAAGTAATTGGCGCAGTGGAAGTAGACTTAGTGAGTGAGAGAGTGATAGTGTGGAGTAGAATGTGTGGAAACGGACAAGCTGGAGTATGGCGAGAGAACAGAGACGAGGGTTTTGAAGTGAAGCAGATAGAGTCGTTGCACGTAGCGTGGCGTGTGTCAGAAGTTAAGAGGACTGATAAGTGTCAGAAGTAATTTAGCAAAGTATGTAGAAAGCAGACTGGGACTTATGTAGAACAGAGACTGTGGAGTGTGGCAGGAATGAATAGGAGTGAAAAGCAAGGTTATTTAGTGGATCGTAGCGTACATTGGGAGGTGTATATACAGAGGCTGTGGTGTGTGGCAGGAGTGAACGGGATGGTAAGCGACAAGAGTAATGTAGTGCAGTGTTTAGTAGACTTGGATATGTGCAAAGCGGAGATGGAAGTTCAGAGTGGAGTGAGATACTGTTTTCATTTTATTCTTGCAACTACCAGATGATGTTATTCAAATTAAAAGAGATGTCTTACAGTGAGGGGGTTACTCACATTTAATGCCAAGAGTCTATTCTCGGGTGTAAAAAATCATGTAGAAACGGCAAAAAGAAAATGAAAAAAATATTTTTCGGTTGGTGGTAAGGAGAGCAAAGAGGTGGAGCAGAAAGAGAGACCAGCATTGAGGTGGAAAGGTAATGGGTAAACGTAAAGAGGTGAGATAAAGAGGGATTGAGTATTAAATGTTGTTATTGAAAGGGATGGTGTGGGCAGATGGAAAAATGAGTGGAGTGGAGTGGACAAGTAAGTGGACGGAGGCATGGGTTTTAGTGGGAAGTGGAGGGAAGAGTGGGGTTGACTGGGGTGAAGTGGAAGATGAAAGAAGACGGAATGGAGTGGAGAGTGATGTGAAGAGAAGTGCTAGAAGGTAGGTTGGGGTGGTGAAGAGTGACATGAGCAGGATGGATATCTGGGAGGAAGAGAGAACTGGAGAGTCTGATGTGATGGCATATTTGAGTGAAGCATTGGATGGAAGGGATGGAAGAGGAGCGGGATGGAATGGAAGTGAAGTGGGAGGATGGGGAAATGAATAGGTAGAGAGAGTATTCAGTAAAGTGGACGGGTGGAGTAGAAGGAGTCAAGAGTGAAGTGGACAGTAGGAGTGGAGCAGGGATTCCAGGTGGCGTGAGGTAGAATTTGAAATGAAGTGGGAGAGGGTGAACTGAAACATGGATTAGGGGTGGAGTAGGGCAGTGGAATGAGATGGGGAGAAGTGAGGAGGAGATTGTGTTGAGTACGGTAAGTTGAGGAAGGATACAGTTAAAAGTTGATTATGTGGGTAGAATGCTTGGTGGGTTAAAGTTTGATGTGGAAAGGGAGAATGAAGTGTATCAAGGGTTGGAGTGGTAGAATGGCGAGGAAAGGAATGCGATAGTGAAAAGTGAGAGGTAACTTGCAGGGGTGAAGAAAGGTGACCATGTGTGGAGTGAAGGAGTGGCGTGGGATGGCGTGGATGGGTGAAGAGTTGGAGGATGGAAAAAGGTGGAATAAGAGAGTGGAAAGTGGCTTTGGGTGGAGAGTGGGGGCTGAATGGAACCCTTGGATGGAACAGGCCTCATTGTTCACATTACCCGCTCCGTTGACCATCAAGGAATTACGGTTTATCGATCCGGATTAGACATATTTGTTTTGATTTAGACTTTGCCAGAGGACGGGTGGGGGGAGATGGAGGTGGGGAGAATTAAGCCAGCCCCTCCCCTCCTATCCTAACCTTTTCCTCCCTTCCTCCTCCTCTCCCTTTCTCTCTATCTTTAATTCCATCTCTTTCCACTCTGACTTTATATTATCTCAGTTTAGATTTATATTCCCCTTTCATTTCGTTTCGAATATGGGTGGGGGTGGAGGGGGAGAGAGGGAGGGGGGGAGGGAGAGAGAGAGAGAGAGAGAGAGAGAGAGAAGGGAGGGGGGGAAGGGAGGGAGAGGGCGAGGCATTGTAGAAACCTTGTGGCGAGTCGGACACAAAAATAACACACTCTGTTTATCGTTGGGATTAACAGGGATTAACTGGCGTGTCTGAAATCCTCCTCCCTCCCTCCCTCCCTCCTTTTCCCTCCGCGCCTCTCTTTCTCTCATTCTCTCTCCGTATTCCACTCTGTTTACCCTTCCTTTTTCCGAAGTTTTCCCCATCGTATCGTTCAGTTTTTCTTCATATCTAAGTAGCATTCATAACTCTTTGTGTTCTAATTCTTCCACTCTTCTTGCCATTCCTTTTTTCCTCTCCCTGTGCATCATGTAATAATTGTTACTCTCTCATGACCTTTCTTTTCCTTCGTTTTCTTTCCTTCTCTTTTTGTTTGTGTTCATATCCAATTTATACCATGCTCATAGTCCTCTTATTCTACCTCTTTTCCTCTTTCCCCTATTTTATTATTCCTCTTATGTATGTTTTTATATGAGTCTTCTTAATCTTCCATGACTTGAAAGAAAATTTTAGAATTTAAGGTATACATTTTTTTTTTTTTTTAACCTCTGATCCTCCATCCTCCCCTGGAACACCATTAGAATTTTTTACGATAGTCTTAAATACATCCAAACCCCATCGGCTGGGATATAAGAGCTGGGAAATATGGGAGTATGGGGAGTTATGGGAAAGGGGTAGGGTTGGGGAAGGGGTGATGAGAGATGGGGAAAGCAGTGGGATGTGAGGAGTGGTGGGTGGTGCAGGTGAGAGGAAAATAAATCATTGCTGGGAAAGGGAAAAGGGGAGAGGCTCTTGCTGACTTGAGTGGATATGGTGGCGCAAAGGAAAGCGGTGTTTGTATGGATGAAAGACGACTGAGAAAGCTGGGGAGAGAAGTAAGGGGAGATAATTTCGGAGACATGACAGGATATGTTACAAAGGGGAATGGTGGCAGAGCAAATGAAAGGAGAAGGGGAGATACAGGAAGGTGAGGAAGTGGACAGGAATGTGGGAGCAATGGTGCATGAGGAATGAAGACAGCTGTATTGAGTTAGGTAGCTGCTGGCAGAGAGACTAATTAAGACATGTAGAGAAAAGAAGAAAGCTCTGAAGAATGACAGAACGAAAAGACTGAATTCCTCTTACTAACTGGAGTGTGAGTTTAGGTATAGGTATCGGTGTAAATGATTGGCAAAGGAAGATGGGCAAAATTAGCTCTTCACTTCATCCGACCGAAAGACGACTTAATTCAGTAAACGAGGAACCTCTCCATTTTAAGTATTTCTACACTGTCTACATTAATATCTTCACTGCGAGAAGTGTCCCTTATCTAAAACTCACCTGGAAGTGGCAGGAATGAAAAAATATGCCAACGTAGTGAAGGGATTAAATAAAAAAGAATTACCTTTTCAGTACAACGAAGCCTTTCCCAGTTTACTCATCATAGGAATATCCGCTTGAACTGATGAATTTTGTATTGACTCCTTTACTACCATGACGACTTCCATTCTGATGTGGCTGTTGATAGATGATTTTGTTTAGCATTGTAGAAACCTGTTGGACTGAAAAAGTTAAAGCGAGCTGCAGTGTAAATCTTATCTTCATTATTCAGCTTACCATTCAAGCTTCCTGTCTCCCCTACCTTTACTACATTTAACTCTCCTTTTTTCTTGCTACCTCCAGACGACTTCATTCAACTGAGCAGTTCACCGTAAGGAAGTCCTCTCATGGCGATGGGGTTGAATCCCACATCCTCTGTTCATCAATTTCTTTGTGAACTGTAGAGGAAAATGTGAAGGGCAAGAAGAAGCAGTTCAAGAAGATGCCGGAAATGGGAGACAAGGGAAAAATCTATGGAAAACAAGGGAGGTAAGTAAACAGGCTAGAAGGGATTATACAGGATATTAAAAAAAAAGGATGAAACTAGCAGAAAAAACTATATTAAAGTAACGATAAAGAAAATTAGAGAAAAGGTACGAAGAGGAATGGGAGAGGAGAAGTAAGGATAGCGTGAAGAAGGATTTAGGGTCAGATAAAGCATCACCTTGTAGTGCCTTGGGCGGTGAGGGGAGAGAGAGAGAGGAGAGCAGCGTAAGAGAAGAAGGATAAAATGAAAATAGAGGGTGAGAAGAGGGTAAGTGATGGAAGATGGGTGGAGAGAGAGAGACAGACAGAAACAGAGAGTGCTGGATAAAGAAATGATAGGGGGTAAATGACACTAGCAAAAACACCGAAGTAGGGTAATGGAGTCAGGCATGGAGGAAGAATGTATGTGAGGGGAGAGGAGGCGTGATGTGGGAGGAGGGGAGATAATGATAGGACAAGGGGAGACACTATACGAGGGGAAGTGGGGGAGGGAAGGGGAGCGGAGGAGAAATATTATGTGAGGGAAAGGGAAGGGAAGGGTGGGAAAATGTTGCGTGAGGGGAGGGAAAGAGGGGGGAAACATCATGAAAGGGGAGGGGAGGAGAGGGAAAGCAATCTGTGAAGGAAGAGAGGGAAAGGGAGGACAATATATAAGTATGAGAGAATGGAAGGGGAAACACTGACTGGGGATGGGAAAGGGGAAGAGTGTGAAGGGAAGCACTGTTTACGAGGAGGAAAGGAGAAGGGGTGATAAGAAGATAAACGTTGTTGTGTGAGGAGAAAAGAAACGTTTTATGAGTTAAAGGGAAAGGAGGAGAAATAGTGTGTGAGTGGAGGAACGGGAGGGGGACACATAATTTAAAGAGAGATGGAAAGGAAAGGAGGGATGGAAAACTTTGTGTGGGTGGAGGGGAAACGTTGTGTGTTGGAAGGAGAAGAGAGGTGAGAGGGATAAGAGAGAAAGGAGGGGAAACGTTGTATGAGGGGAAAGGGACAAGATATAAGGGATGAAAAACGATGTGTGAGGGGAAAGAGAGGACAGGGAATGAAAAGGGACGGAAATATTGTGCGAGGGAAAGGAATAAAGGAAAGGTATTATTTGAGGGGAGGTGGGAAGGAAAAGAGGGGGGAACGATGTGCGAGGGGAAGGGTAGGAAGAGGAAACGCTGTGTGAGGTGTGATGAGGGAGAAAGGGGAGGAACGTTGTGTGAGGGGAAAGAGGAGGAACCTTGTGTAGGGAATGGAGAGGGAGCATTGCGTGAGGGGAAGGGACGAGGGACATTAGGCTACGTGAGGGGAAGGGAGGGGGAGCATTGCATTGCTTGTGGGGAAGGGAGGTGAAGTGCGGGGAGGGGAGGGGAACACAGATGGCGGTGCACGCTAGGTTAAACTTCTACGATTAGGGAGCCATGTTTGTTCAGGCCTCGTACGTTTGTTGTGCTTGTGTTTGGTGTTTGTGTCAGGTGCTGCTATTGGCCGCCTCACTAATGTCTCACTCTCAAACAAATCATTAGCTTTTTTTGATGGAGAGTCTGCCTAATCCTTTCACCTTCTGACACCTAATATTAGCTGAATGAAATCGTTTTGCAGAAGCAAGAATAAAATAACGAGGGTATCTTGGCAGTGAAGGGGTTAATGGAGGTTTCTTTCAGTCCCTTCCCTTCCAGACGTCTCTCATGACCATTTTAACATGAAGACGTGTTATTTGGTTCTTGCTGCTACCAGAAATTTTTATTCAACAAAAAATATACTACTGAAGGTATTAATAAAGACAATCTATTACGTCCAGCAAAAGATAACTGTCTACAAATAGCATGAAAAAAAAGACGTGGTGAAGAGGTTTTGTATTGTGGCTGGATAAATAACCTTTCCGTACTGGAGAGTCTTTTGTCATTTATTCTTTCTCCCACCAGACGATTTCAGTCAGCTAAGGAAAGTTAATGTGTGGTGACGATTTTAGGGCCCATATTCTCGTCTGTTGAGGAAGCGCCTTAACATCTTCTCTTTAGCTATTTATTTTGTTTATTACACCTTACTGTCCTCGTCTGCGTTACATAAATTCTTCCACTATCTCCACACTCTGCATAAAGTACGAAAGGATATTAACCAACCTTATCCAAAAAATAAATCGCTAAGGAACGGGTGTTAGGGAGTTTCCTCAGTCGATGAGAACACGAGCCAAAAAACTATCTTAATTTTAGTCCTTCCTCACTAAGGCGCCTTATGAGAGACGTCTGGAGGTGAGAAGATTAAAAATAACTCTCCAGTATTTTGTTTATTATAAGGACGTTCTTAGATTCCACCATTAGGAGGGACCTGCATGTGTGTGTGTGTGTATGTGAATATTATTTAACTCATATATTTTGCAGTGGTTGGAAAGAGCAGGAGAGGCAGACCAAGAACGGGGTGGAAGGGCAGGGCTGGAGAAGAGGGGTTGTTACTTAGTAGGAACACCAATACCTGGGGATCTTTTTTGTCAGGATTAACCCCCATAATATGAAGCTACATAGACAGGTTAAGATAGGTAATAGATAACTAGACTGAGTGGCAGGTAGATACTCGAAAAAGAGAGATACTCCTTACATTAGATTTTACAGAACTAAAACTGACAGATAGATAGATAGGTAGGTAGATAGATTTATAGAAATGTGACAGGTAAATAGATAGATAGACAGACAGGTAACTGGTGGATAGACAGAGAGGCGATCAGAGAGTCTTATATTCCGCACATCAGCTTCGCAGTTAAAAATGAGTATAAATGTCTAAATCCATTTCGTATAAACACAAGAGGCATATCAGATACCACGGATCCGAACCCCTTTTCCTTACATTTACTCTTCTGGATCTCGGCACAACAGGGCGAATAATTCCAGGAAGTTTCGTTCACATACTCATTCACAAAACTTAGATTCCGATCAGTACTGAAGAAAACACCGAAAGTCAAGGTTAATCTGCATGACAGGGTCCAAGGTCAAATCTACGACCCAGAAATGACTATATTAGAGAGACAGACAGACAGAATGAGACAGACAGACAGACAGAGGAGGTTTAGAATCCGAATAATTATCAACTTAGAAGGCAATAATACGCCAGCAGCAAAGCCAGTCACTCTCATTTTTATATAAGTTTCCTTTCCTGGAGGGGGAAAAGAATCCTCCCCATGTATAATCTGCGACTCGTAAGATTCAGGTGACAGAGATGGAAGTGAATGATTAAAAATTCTGTCTCGTTGTCAGTGTTTGTGTTGAAAAGACCTTCGTACTGCAGAATTCGTTGGGAGTGGTAACAGGAGCCTCTCATTTCTGTCCCTAATGAGATCTAAGTGATTTTGTTTTCGGCGGCATTGGAGACTTAACAGCACTTCTTCCTTGACGATTAAGTTTTACATATTATACCCCAATATTCTCTTGTGTGTTATTTATATTATTTTGATATCGACATGTTTGGTTGGGTCAGTCACGTGCAAGAAGATATTGTTTGTATAAGTAACATGCAAAAAGTATAGATTAATGTTGATAAATCGCTAAGGAAGACGTATTAGGAAATCCCCATATTTTATAGGTGACAGAGAAGTTTCCACAGCGCCACTTCCCTAGCGATCTAATTTCTATAATACACCTTATCACTCTTTTGTGCTCTACTTATTTCGTTCTGTTATCGTTATAGCTTGAACCAGTAACGTGAAGGACGGACACTGAGGTATATAATATGCAAAATAAATGGCTACCAATGAGATGTTACGAAATCCCAAAAGCTACTTAAAATGCGACCTAAAGAGCCATTCTATCTAGCTCTTAGCCTCATACCTTACCCTCCTAACCCTTTTATTTTAATCTTGCATAAAAGTAAAAGGGGCTGTGTGATCTGTGTGCCGTCCCCCTGACCAGGAGTGTAGTAAATAATGTTGCCGAGTGGAGAGAGAGTCAGCTAAAAATAGATAGTCCTGCAATACGGATATGTACGCTGTTTTAATAAGTCAGGCATTACATGAAGGATATTTGTTTTTTTAATACGTCCGTTAAATTGTAATGCAAAGCAATATATGTCACCAAATATTTGTTTAGACAGTGTATTTTTCACACGTTCCAAGGTTTCCCTAGT
Organism: Birgus latro; assembly: GCA_018397915.1. NCBI lineage: Eukaryota > Metazoa > Arthropoda > Malacostraca > Decapoda > Coenobitidae > Birgus > Birgus latro. The sequence continues at coordinate 2,016 of JAGKTI010022218.1, read as the reverse complement.
AAGTAATGCATCGTATGATACTTAAGACGTGTTGGTTGTATGTGTGCTGTTACCGACCGCCAAGTTCCCTGTCATCCAGTATTTACCCTGGCCGACCCGGTCCCCGCCTCCAGGTGACCCCGTGCCCAATTTTTCGGCGTGTAATTGATTTTCTGGTCGGTCCGCCACCGTCCCTTGTCACAACACCGCCCCAGGCACGCCCAGTCGCGGCCTTTTTATTTATAGAAGGATTTCTCTTCGTTCGTCCCGTTCTTATTCATTGGTGTACTTTCGGGTATTTCATGTGTCGCATCTTTAGACGGCCGCTGTGAATTCCTGACATGCTCTTCTTCAATTAATACATTGATCAAAGAGTCGTAAGGTAATTAGGAACTGTAAGTGATGTTGCCTCGTTAGCGGTCTCTTTACTGTGCAGTATTTTATGTTTATAAGTCGTCGGGCTGCTACTATAGTTTTTGTGCTCGTAAAGCTTTTATACTGGTCTATTTTTCCTGTGTTTTAAACGGGTAAGAAAAAGATGCTTGTAGTACTTTTACTGTGACGGGCATTAGAATGTATGTTAGGCAGGTACTCATCCACCTCACGATGATGCATGTATAATCCCTTATAGAAAACTGCCAAGACTTAAAGCACTCTGTTCCACCTTACCTTATCCCCCAGTCTGTCCACCTTACCTTATCCCCAGTCTATCCACCTTACCTTATCGCCAGTCTGTATGCAGATCATCTTTTCAGTCTTGTATCTATGGAACTCAGAAACTTTTATCAACAGTTGCCTTTTGGCGAGTCATAGGAATCTGGGTATTCTGGGATACAATAGGCACTCCTCTCCCTCACACCCTATATACTGTAGTCATCTGCTTTAAAGAGTAAGAGGACTGGATTTATTCATCTTTCGAGCCTCCAAACATTTTAAACGTGGTAGGTCTTCGAATCTAAGCAGTTCTGAGCTAATTGCTTTATTAGTGGCCTGAGTCGTAAATAACAAAGGGCGGGAAGCTATCATTTTTTCTGTGGAGGGCAGACCACAGAATCCTGCACTTCATTACCAGAGGCAGAGTCTAGTGGCTGTGAAGTATTTGTGTTTGCTGACTCCGGGAGGATGCTGATCGTCGTGCGCTCCTGCGTTGATAGTACCAAGTAACAATAAGTATATATGATGGAATGAGGGATGGGGTGGTCAAGTGGTTACAGTAGTGGCCTGCTGTCAAAGAAAAAGAAAAAGAAAAAGAAAAACGTGAGTTGGATCCTAGACTGGGGCAGGGAAGAGTTTTATTATCTTAATATCGTTCAATCAAACTGTCCACTGACTTTCCACAAAACCCTGTGGCATATTATGAAAGCACCCGAGCCAGGAGGAGTACACCACTCATCAATAAGGTAGTTCTAGCGTGCATTCAGCATCGGCGGTGGATGTCAGTACCAAAGTAGTGACGCAAGAATGTGTGTGTGTGTGTGTGTGACTCGTAGGAGGACTGCTGAATCACAGGGAACAGAATTTAAAGTCTATACCCATAGTCGGACACATAAAAAATATAAAAAAAAGTGTTATCTAAATCATCATCATCATCAGCCTCGTCCTTTTTCATCTCTAAGGTTAGGGTAAGGAAACTATTAAATATGATCTCAATCCTGCTGCTCATACTTACATGGAGAGGAGAGATATAAAACAAGACTTTTTTTTTCAGTGCATATATAAAGAAGAATGAAGTGATTTCCGTTCCACGCACCTGTGTAACAGAAGCTACGCGACTGCTTGTATCATGGGTGAGGAAGGTGGGGGAAGCTTCATATCTGTCATTACCCCGTGAACCCCTCTCCCTCCATTAGATAAGTAAGTAATTCTGCTAGTACTTTCTTTTTCACTAGTTTATTATATAGGGTGTCCCGGGACTTGTACAAACGTCGAGAGGTAATGCCAGTGCTGGTCTTCAATAAGAAATGCTATATTAAGATAAGTCCAATACTCAACCGTTATGGAGCTTCAATTACTGATGATATTATGGATGAAAATAAT
>JAGKTI010022217.1:0-15364 GCA_018397915.1 Birgus latro | reverse complement strand
CCTAGCCCTTGATCTGCTCCCACTCCTCCTAGCCCTTGATCTGCTCCCACTCCTCCTAGCCCTTGATCTGCTCCCACTCCTCCTAGCCCTTGATCTGCTCCCACTCCACTTAGCCCTTGATCTGCTCCCACTCCACCTAGCCCTTGACCTGTTCCCACTCCACCTAACCCTTGACCCGTTCCAAATCCACCTTGGTCCTGATCTGTTCCATACCCTGCTTGCCCCTGAACTGCCCCTAATCCTCTTTGTTCGACATCCGCTTCTATTCCATCCTGTCCCAGACCTGTCCCTAATCCCCCCAGGGCTTGGTCTTCAGAATCCTGACCTGTTCCAAATCCGTCTTGTCCCTGATCCGTACTAAAACCATCTTGTCCTTCGCCTAATCCCAGTCCTGCCTGATCTTGACCTGGTTGGTAAGCTTGCCCCAGACCTGTTCCTAGCCCTCCTTGTCCTTGGCCTGTTTCAAACCCACCCTGTCCCTGACCTAATCCCAATCCTTGTCCTTGATCTAATCCTAGTTCTCCTTGATCTTGACCTGTTCCCACTCCTCCTTGTCCCAGACCTGTCCCAAACCCTCCCTGATCCTGACCTGGCTGATAATCTTGTGTTTGACCTACGCCTCCTTGAGCTGGACCTAATCCTTGTCCAGTTAGGTCTCCCTCAGGTCCAGTTCCAGGCTGACTCAAGTCGGCATCATAATCCTCTGGAATTGCACCCGGACCAAACCCACCGAGACCCGAGGTAAAGCCAGTTGCTCCAATAACATTTCCTGCAGGGTCTGGTGTGTCAAAGCCCTGATCAGCTGCACCGCCTGCTGGGACTCCTGAAAATCCTCGTGTCGTAGCCGGTTGCCCTCCAGTCACTCCTGGCCTGCCCCCTGCTGACCCCGGCTGTCCTTCTGGGGAAACTGGTAGTCTGCCCAGAGACCCGGGCTGACCTCCTGTTAGGGTTGGTTGTCTCTCTGCTGAACCTGCTGAACCTGGCTGCCTCCCTGTAAAGCCAGTCTGTCTTTCTGCTGATCCAGATGGAGTCCCAGTTAATCCAGGCTGTCCTCCTGTAAAGGCAGGTTGTATTTCTGCTGAACCAGTCGAACCAGGCTGTCTCCCTGCAAAGCCAGGCTGTCTTCCCGCTGAGCCAGGTTGAATCCCAATTGAACCAGGTGCTCTTGCTCCAATACCAGGCTGTCCAACTGCTGAATCTGCTAAACCGGGCTGCCCTCCTGCTAAACTGGGTATGTTCTCCCTCGGAATCGGCCGGAAGTCTGGTCGGAAAGCTTCACCGGCGGGTACGGGCGTTCCTCTCTGTAGAAACGATGGCGCGGCGGCCGGGGCATCAGAGAAGATCTCAGCATTGATGGAGAAGTACGTCGGGGCGAGGGAGCAGTCGAAGTCGTACCACCAGACGCAGACGAGGTACTGCTGGTTGAAGATGGTTCCGTTGGGGCAGAGGAAGGAGTACTGCCTGACGCGCCGCCCCTCGGAAACGCAGATGTGGAAGACCTGACACTGTGTCTCCTGATCCGCATAGTAGCCAGGCGCCACTTGGTCCTCACACCTGGAAAGAGAAGGGGCTTGAGTTAGAAACGGTTAGGATATATGGGTCCCATTAATCCATTTAGCACATTATTATCACTGTTGTTATCATTCTTATCATCGTTGTGGTCTAGCATCATCATCATCCAGACCTCCTTCCTCACCATAGGGTCGAGTGAATAATATTGTTTGCATTATCAGTATTATCATCAATATCACCATCATCATCATAGTCATCTTCATCATCATCATAAACACTATCTTTAGCATAGCATCATTATCACTTCATCATCAAGGTCAGCAGTCAGAATCACAAAAATAATGTAGGTAGGGCAGAAGCTATTTGTACCTGAGAGGGGGACTTACCTGAAGGATGTGTCGGGTACCTGGGCGTAGTTGGGGTAGTCTGTTCCCGCCACTCCCACGATCATGTCATTGTCCTCGTCGCCTATCCGCAGCAGGTCCACTGTTGGGGGAGGGGGGAGTTAGTGGAGAAAGGGAGTATCGGAAAGAGGGGAGTGTTGTGTGGAAATTAATGGGAAGTAGGGAGTTTGTGTGGGAAAATAGCGGGTTAGTAGGGGAGAGGGTGGGTGTGGAAGAACGGTAGTGGTTGTGGTGGAAGTCAGATGGAGCTGGTTCAATAGGTACTGAGTAGATCAGGGGGTTTGCGTCACGGGAAGGGGTAGTAGGTGTAGGGAGAGGATACGTTCAAGACCTGGGTTAAGAGAGGAAGTGTGGAATAGAATGAGAGGGCGAGTAGAGGAGGGAGAGTCCAAAAAAGGGGTAGACAGGGAGATCCGCAGGGGAAGACTGGGGATTGGATGGGGTTGGTGGGAAAACAGAACAGTATGAGCTGCAATTTATATATTTACATCGCTATCCCTCACTCTCACACATTTCTAGAAAAAAAATGCTCACACTTTCATTCAGTAACAAGTAGTCCTTCTGGGTGCTATATATACTCGTAGATTTAGGAGGCTCCCAACTTCCCCAAGCATCTTATTCTTCAATTTATATTTACATTTCTTCACAGGGCACGTTGATCTTGTACGAAATTCACGTACGCTACGTTTACTTGAAAAAGAGATTTATTGAATACAAGGAATATGAAGACTGTAACATACAACATGAAATCACCAAAGAAGGGGTGCCAGGGAACCTACAAAGGCTACGAGGTATGGTCCTACTGTCTGCATTTCAGCTTTACCGTCACTTACCTTGGTGGCTCTGTCCTGTAATTTACTCAGTCAATCGTAAACGTCATCACTAAAATGAGTCACTACACCTATACTAAATGCTGCTGCTACGTGGTTCAAAAAAATATCTTTGTAGCAGAAGGCGGGAGATGTGGCAGTGTGAGGGTGCGGCAGTGTGGGGGTGACAGTGTGAGGTATGGCAATGTGAGGGTGGCAGTGTGAGGGTGGCAGTGTGAGGGTGGCAGTGTGGGGTGAGGCAGTGTGGGGGTGGCAGTGTGGGGGTGACAGTATGAGGTATGGCAATGTGAGGGTGGCAGTGTGAGGGTGGCAGTGTGAGGGTGGCAGTGTGGGGGTGACAGTATGAGGTATAGTAGTGTGAGGGTGGCAGTGTCAGGGGAGTCATGAGTGGCAGTGCATGATGTGTCTGTGAATCCAGAGTGAGGTGTGGCAATGTGAAATATGTGAAGTGTTGCAGTGTGAGGTGTGTGTGAGACTTGACATTGTTCTTTACTACACAATGACTTCTCTCTCGTCCGTAATTCTCACATTTCTGTTATCATGCCACTCATGATTTAACTAGGTATGTTGTCCTTCCTCACTACACAGTCCCCTGCTCATGCGTATCTCTCAGTACACTTCTTCAGTAAGTAAGTTATTACTACATAACATCTTTCTCCCAGTTGTTTTTCCTCTGCCGTGTTTCCATGCTTTTTCAGGCAGTGCAGGCTACCCCTCATAAGTAAGAATTAATTTACATCTAAAAGACATCTCTGACCTACATTCATTCCACTAACTACAGTATCTCATACACAGGGTTCATACAGTTGGTTTATTCGTGAGGTTCACTTGCCACAAAAATATGGACTTTTTTTCACAGTGGCAGGAAAATGAAACAAACACTTTAGCTCTCAGAAGGTGTCGTAACCTCCCTCCCTCCCCCCCCCCAAAAAAAAAATCATTTTGAGATGTTTGGATACATTGCATCTAATAGACTGGGGGTTGTAGGTTGAGGGAAAAGCAGGCTGAGGACGACTTCTAGTGCTGACCAGTTGTGTCGATAAAGGACAGAAATACACTCAAAAGTTATGTTTCATGTTCCTGTGTTATATGACCACACGAGGTGATTAATAGGTAAACAACAAGAATCAGATAGGGGGAAAAACATCAGCATGCAGGCTTGATCAGTCAGTATCAGCATGCACAGTCCATCAGGTCAAGAGGTCAGCAGCAGCGAGGTCATCATAGGCCAAGGCTTGGTGTAGGTGCCGGCCACTGCAGCATTATCCTCAGAGTAGCTGTGAGGTCATTGTCACGAGTCGAGGTCACCTGAAGTGGTCGTGGTGACGGCTGACCTAACCTGAAACAGTCTAGCAACCGGGTTATAACATAGTGGCACCTTTGGAAACATGGACGCTTAGGTGGAGAATCAGTCTAGTTCACGTCAAAAGAGATTTGACATCAGTTACGTTACAGCACTATGTTAAGACAGAGAGAAAGCATTTTAAATCTCACTTTTGTTGTAGGTTCGGTAAGTTTTGCAGCAAATTTATAGGCCACATGTTGTTGAGCTTATGTGAAGATATGGTCCCATATGCATATGACTTTTGTAATTCTTTATTAAGAGTGTCTCTGCAGTTTTGCGTCCCTTCTTAAAAGTGTTTACAGAAAGATTTGATACCAGATCCATTTGTTTGTTGGACACAGATCAGTCACTGCAATGTCAGAGGTTCTCTACAGTTTTGTCACTTTGCTGAAGATCATATGGTCAGATTCTTCCCAGTTAATACCCCGAGGAGTGTTTTTGACGCGTTCGATAATAACACACAATTTTTAAAAAATCTGAATGGTGGATTCTGGCATGTGGGTGTCATTCTTCCAGCCAAGACAGGTCGAGTCAGGCAACGTTTTCTGACCCAGTATAGTGACCTGAAGGGGGGAGGGGGAGACGACCTACCTGTGGAGAGGGTGTTGGTGATCCGTTCCTCCTCGCCCTGACCCGCGACCTGACGGAGGGAGAAGTAAAGTGAAGGAGGTCAAGAAGGATGGGGTGTCACGTCGAGGGAGAAAAAAAAAAATAGGGTGATGTCCTTGTGGGCATTGTGAACTTCCGGCACTTGCTCCTTAATGATTTACTTTACCGTTTGCACCTGTACTCTTATTTACTCTTTTGTTTCATTTTTCTCGCTTATATTATTTGTTGTTTTACTCTGTTCTTGCTAGTTCTAGGCAGTCTTATTCAGCTTAGGCGAGATTTCTCTTAGTGAAGGAGTTAATATTCCCTTGTATTTTACTTAGGTGATTTTAACAGGGACATATTTTGCATAACAGGTAAGAGAATATTTATTTATTATATACTGAGGCACACAGGTATAGAAAAACTGGTGCATGGGAGCCTTCTGAGCCCACTAGAATATGGCCTTTTATAAATGTAAAGTTAATGAAGGAAGAGGGTGAACAGACAGAGTCGTATGTCAATAGAAATAGGAATATGAAGTGCCTAGAAAAGCCATTATTATTATTAGCAAAAACAGTAGTAGTAGTAGTAGCAGCAGCGTCATTATCATCATCATCATCATCATCATCATCATCATCATCATCATCACTACCCTTTTTCCCACTAATATGAGGTGGGAGGGTTCCAGAAACAGGAACAGAGAAACCCAAAAGTTGAATAACAATCTGAGTGCCTGTTTTTAAAAATGAATAATCTAAAAAAAAAATCTAGACAGAGGGGGGGGGGGCAAAACAAAAAGAAGAGTAGATTCGAAAGCAGTAAAATGAGGTCTAATGGGATAGTGAAATAAGACTGACACTAAGACTTGGGGGAGGAGCTAGGCTAAGTTAGAGTTCCATTCACATCTTAAATTTCAGTGCTTTAAATATCAAAGGTTTAATTTTTGTGNGATATGGGATAAAGCAGAGTTAGGATCACCCGCAATCCATCTCCAGCCACTCACTAAAACCCATATTCTCCCTAGCACCTCTTCGTTAACGATTTATTTTCCAAACTACCTATCATCACTCTCCTCTACTTCATATATCTTCGTAATATCAACATAGATTGCCTGACAAACACAAGAATATAGTAACGAACCAGAATCAGACATAAACCGGTAAGGAAGAGGTGTTAGTAAGCTTCCTAACCGCACCAGAATATCGCCCTGAAGTCACTATTCTTGCCAGGTAAGGAAGCTCCCCTAGCACCTTTTTCTTGCTAATTTATTTTGGCATATAGCTCATAAATAATTCATTGTGTGTTGTTTTTGCCTTCCATGTTGGTGATTAAAAAGTAAATACAACATATAAGAGTGCAATAAGGTGTAGTGTGGAAAATAAATCGCTAAGGAAAAGGTATTAGGGAGATTCCTTAACCAACTGCAGTGCGGGTCTGACTTAGAGACTTAAACAAAAGATGAACACTCAAGAAAAGTACAGTACATTTCTTTCTGTTTTTTCTTTGCCTATTGTTTTACTATGATGCACAAAGCAGCACAAAGAACTGCAATTCTTATTAATTTTATAACACAGTAAAGACAAGGGAAAACGTTATTTCCTTCAGGGCTGGCTATGACCGGCCATATTAGAAGTCGCATTGTAGGCTTCGTAGGTCCTTTTTCTTAGCGATTTATTATCCTTATTGCAACTCAGCATTCTCCTGCATGCCATTTGTTTCGCTTTATTATCACAGAGACTGGATTAGTAACATAAAGAAAATAATGAAGTGTGTGTTCAGAATAAATCGCTGAAGAAGAAGTGTTACGATGTCTGCAAGATTGAAAACAGGCATCCCTTATAAACTCTGACTCAAAGCTATTTACTGCAGGTTAGCATCACTAAGTAAGCGACTTTGTATACACCTTTCAAAAAAAAACAGACGCGACCCACGCTGTCGGCATGTACAATCTTACTTTTGTGGTGTATACCAAATTTTTGTTTGATACTTTCTCCATTGTATGTATTGTAAACGAAATAAGAACTGAAACCTTTTGCAGTGTGTTTTATATATATTGCAGTAACACCACATATAAAAGAAAAAAAAGTGTACAGTACTGAAGTCAAGAGTTATCCTTTGTTTATGTTTCCGACGCGTGGCGTGAGTGTGGATTGCTTGTGTTTCTCTGACTATACTTGTGTGTTTCTCTTGACTTATGGTTGTCATTTATGTGCAGGAATACTGATATTGAGTACAGTACCCATGTGGAGTATTATGGTGCAGTCTTGTGATCTCAAAATGATCTCTACGGTACAAAAAGTTTGCAAACGTGGGTGACCAGGACTGCATCGGGACGACTCCAACTTTTGAACAGGTTAGTGGAAAGCCAGTCCATATTATGCACTTTTCTGGATAAAGTGAGTCAGGGTTAGGTGGGGTTTACTACATACTCACATATAAGATTTTCTGTTGATATGAAGCAACATTAACTGACCATTTTGGACACTCATGAATTAGGGGCTGTTTGGGTCGAAATTGTTGCATCATCCCAGTAAACAGCATTTTTATGTGTGGGTAAAATTCTTCCATGTGAACTCTTTATTGCATTGTGAAATCAGTACATGTTACTCACCGTTTGACAGAAGAGCAGTAGGAGAGAGAGACACCCGGCTGTGGAGGAGAGAGGGAAGATACTAGGTCATTCAGTATATAACGAAAAAAAGCATGAATAGTACGTTAAAGGTGCCTGATCATTTAATATCTCTAATGAAATATTTGATATAGACTAAACAGTAATATGGCTGGGGTAAAATTCTGGCGGCATCCTGAATGACGTTTTAAATGGCGCTCACATAGCAACACAGGGTACGCTTTATTATTCTCATTTTTTCCTTTATTTGTATTTAAAAGTGGTCATATATATCACTAGTAAAGTTTCAGTGCGTACTTACGAGATATTAGATTTCCGATATAATTCTCATCATTTTTACGTTAGTTTGTAAATGATGACGCAGGTTAGACAAGAAAGCATCAATCAATAAACAAAAGGTTTCTGTCGCTGTCTTCATGCCGTCCAAACCTTCCCGTCCAGGTTGCTACCTCGTGACTAGATTATTTGCATCGCCAGTCATGTCCTAAGCCGTTCCAAGAAATTACTGTCATCTTAAAGCCAGCGACTCGAATACATGATAAGAACATGCACGGGAACAAGCGTACAACAGTGCATGATTATAGTTTGTGCATGATTATAGTTCTCTCTCTCTCTCTCTCTCTCTCTCTCTCTCTCTCTCTCTCTCTCTCTCTCTCTCTCTCTCTCTCTCTCTCTCTTCCTCTTACACCTTCCCTCCCATTTTTCCTCCCTCCCTCAAAATACCTCACGCCTTCCCTTCCAGCTCTCTCCTTCCTTCCTTCTCCATTTCTCCTCTTCCTTTCCCTTTTCCCCTCATCCGCCTCCCTCACTTCTCTACTCCTATGCTTCTTCCTGTTTCCTTCATTTCCATCCATTTTCTTCCTCACAATTTCTTTTCCACCTCTTTCACCCATCTTCCGTCCCTCCCCTCTCCCTTCTGTCTTTCCTCCTTCCTTTCTTTTCCCTCCCTTCCTTTCTCCTCCCTCCCCTTCCCTTCTCCAGTAGCAAACCAAGCCACAGAAAAAGAAAAATAGCAGGCATTACCAAGCCTGTTGAAATCGTTGTGTTTTTGCGCCATCAGAGGAAAAGGATGAGGAGGAGGCCAAGAAAAACTCAAGTTGGCGACAGACTAAGGGCCGTACCGTGTCTCTTTCTCTGTCTTTCTGTCTACTTGTTTGTCTGTATCTGTCTATCCATATGCCTCTGTCTGCCTATATTATCTGCTGAGGAAGCCTAGAACAACAAAAGACGGCGATAGACTGAGGGCCGTACCTTGTCACTTTATTTACTTCCTAAACTGAAATACAAAACTTATTGCTCAGGTAAATTGACATTCAGCCAAATAAAATTATTTTAACTACCCAGTCCATTCGTACTAAGATAGTTTATCTCTTTCTAGAAGATAGAAACCGACCTGGCTCACCGGTCTGAACTCAAATCATGCAACATTTTATGTGTCTGTTCATTTATTTGTCTGTCTTTCTGTCTAACTGTTGTCTAGTGCTGCATCCTGTGAGGGATGGTCGGGTCAAACTGATCCACACGTAGCAGTGTCCCCTAATGATTCCTTCCACCACAACACAACACCAGCCTCATTAATATCCAGAATGCCCTTATTGTTCTACTCACTTTTTCCTGCCGGTCAAGCAAGAGGGCTTGGTGGGTGGTTGGGTGTAGTCTTTCTGTTTTGCTCGCCATGTCTTAGAGTGATAGAATAGTTACAGTATTTACTACCCTATACCAAACAGCCTCGAAAGGACCAATAGACGTGTTGCTGCTGGCCTTTTTTTTTACTCTTCTGTACTTCCTTTCCTTTCCATTCCATTCTTTTCCTTTCCTTCCTTTTGCACGCCTTTTCCCCTAGTTTATCTCCTCCTTTCTCTTCCCTGTTTCCTTTACTGCCCTCCCTCCTTTCCGCCTTCCCCTCTCTCCTTCCCTCCTTCCCTCTCATTCCCTCCCCCTCCTCTCCTCTCATTTCCTCTCTACCCCCTCTCCCTCTCAGTCTCCCCATTTCCTTCCTATCATTCCTTTTTCCCTCCCGCTTCCTCTTCTCTTTCCTCATTCCCTTCTCCCCGCATTTTCTCACCTTGTTCTTCTCTTCATTCCTTCCTCCCCCCTCCCCTCTTTCCCCATCCAATTTTCTTATTCCTTTCGTCGTCCCCTCTCTTCCTCTCTCCTCAGTCCCCTACGTCCCTTTCTTTCCTCTTTCACCTCCAGCCTCTCCCCCTACCCACCCCATCTGACACCTTACACGCCCCTTGTTTTTGCCGTGGTTTCTTGCGCTTCAGTCATTACGATTTCAATCCCCGATGTAGATGGGCCTGTGTTTGTGTGTATGTATGTGTGTTTTTGTTTGTGGATGAGTGTATGTATGTGTTAGTGGGTTTGTGCGTGTATGTATAGGAGTTGAATGTGTATGTATGTGTTTTTGTGTTTGTGTGTTTGTATGTGTGTGTGTGGGGGGGGTTTCTGTGTGTATCCACAGGAGTTATATCTGTTTGTGTATATGTATGGGAGCTGTGTGTGTGTGTGTGTGTGTGTGTGTGTGTGTGTGTGTGTGTGTGTGTGTGTGTGTTTAAATGTATAAGTATGATGACAGGGGTGTTTTCAAAGAGCGCAAAACATGTGTAGAAAATGAACTTGTCAGAGCAAACACTCACACATCTACCTGCCTCTCCATCTGTCTGCATGTCTACCTGCTCTTGGTTTTTATTTGATTGTTAACGTTGAAAAGCTTTATCTACAAGAGAGAAAAATTCCTTATCATCCCCTTTCAGAAGGAGGATATTATTTTCTATTCTTGCTAACGACAGATTTCATTATGTTTAGGGAAGGTTTTTAATAATTAAGGGGTTATATAGCATTCTTCATTAAAATTATTCTCTCGTGTACCAAAGAAAGACTAAGAAAAAGACTAAAAATAAAGGCTTAAAAAAATGGCGCCATGAGATTGAAGGGTATATGGAAATTGATTCTAACTTCATCTCTCCAACACTTCTCCCCCAAACTGAATAAAGTCATCTGTTGCTAGCAAGAAAAAAATGATTTGCTTTCCACTCAAACTCGAATAAGTCTGTTTTCACCTGACGGAACGGGGCCAGTCCCACAGTTTGAAATCTAAGTAATGGTTGAAATACTATAAGCTTTAGGGAGGAAAAACATCGGTTACTCTTAAAATCAACCCTGCATTCCAGCCACTTGACAATCAGCCCAGTTTAATGGGGGTAGGGATCTTAGGTTACAATACATGCCGTAGTAAACTGCACTCATTAAATCGTTGATGAGTAAGGACGTGACTAAGCAGATGAGAGATAGTTAAGAGAGCGAGATGAGGAGACACTTAATTGGGTGAATGCCTGGTGGTCTGTATGATGTGGGTTACTATAGTGAGAGAGAGTTTCTTTAGATGAGCTTGAACAGTTGGAGCAATCAGTCAGCCATGGTGTCTCTCTCTCTCTCTCTCTCTCTCTCTCTCTCTCTCTCTCTCTCTCTCTCTCTCTCTCCAGTATATCGGCTGTTTTTCCTCCCTTCCTTCATTTTACCGTACATTTTCTGTTTCCTTCTTTCCCATTTCTTTTCCCCTTTTCCTGCTCTGCATCCTCCATTCGTGTCATACTGAAATATTTTCTGTTGTCTTTTCACCGCGAGAAATCTTTCCTTAGGCGAATAAAATTGCATGTCCACTGCATGAAAATAAAGCTATCGCAGTGAAAGGATTATTGTTCCTTCCTTCGCTACTCACTCCTGCCCATAGGTCGACAAGACAGTGAGTTATTCTTTGTGTGACGGTTCTTTTCCTCCACTTCTCCTGTGGTCTGTGTCCCTATTTTCCTTCCCTCCTTACAGGTTTCATTTCCTAGTCTTACCCTTCATTCCCTCCATCTCCTTCTCCTCCTCCTCCTCCTCCTCCTCCTCCTCCTCTCAGCTGGCCTACCTCTCTATCCATTTCATTCATCGCTTCCTTTACGTTCCTTGGCATACGTCTTTATTTTCTTTTCTCGTTCTCTGGTCTCCTTCGTTTTTCTTGTCCCATCCCGTTCCTCCTTTTCCTTCCCTACAACCATCAAGTCTTCTGTCATACTTCTTCTTACAACTTTCCCCTCATCTCTTCCCGTCCTCTTGCTTGACTTATAATTTCCTCTTCATTCATTCATTTTGCTTTACATTTTCTGTTCAATCCCTTCCGTCCATCATCTCCTTTCCAGTTTATTTCCCTATTCGTCTCCTATCGTACATCCTTCCAGTCTTTTTCTCATACATTTATTTTTTTCTCTCTCTCTTCTCATGTCCTCCCTCTTTCCTTTTTTTTTTTTTTTTTTTTCTAATCTCATACTTCTCTACCTTTTCTTGCCATACATTCTAACTTCCTTCCTTCCCTTCTCCCTTTCTCACCCCCGCTCATGCAAGAGAATAGCAAGTAATTGCTTTCTAATTTCTTTCCTCCTCTTCCCTGTCGTGTTTCCATATCTTCCTTCCCCACTACTGTCTTTCATTTCCAAGTCCTATTCTTCCATTCGTTTGCTATCTCATTCCTTTCACATGTCGTCAACCCATTTTCTTCTTCCTTTTTTCCTTTTTTCTCCCTTTCTCCCTCTAGCCCTATATTTTTTTATCTTCCTACCTTCCTTTACTTCCTGGTTTCTTTCTTGTTCATGTATCACTTCTGTTCTCCCTCCTCTTCCTTCTGTTATCTCTCCCTTACCCTCTTCCGCTCTCCTCTCTAGTCTCTTCCCCCCTCGTTCATGGCCATCTAATACGAAAGAAATACTGTACGAACATTTTAGCCAGACATTCCCGAACCTTCTTCTACCTCGTCCCTCCTCTTCCTTGCTCTTCAGTCATTCTTCCGTCCATTCTTCTACCTTACATTTCCTAATCTGTTACTTCCGCCTCATCTCTTTCCGTCTCATTTTACTTCCATATGATCTAGCACTTCCTTCTCATACATTTCTCCTGTTGTACTGTTTCCTAATCTCTGCTGTGCCTTCCGTTTCATCCGTTATTACGTGTCACTCTTCCCCTCCATATCTTTGCCTAACATCCCTCCTACTTCCTCCCCTGCCTTCTCACTGCTCACCTCCGTTCATTCAACAAAACAATAGCGAGTAATTTGCTTCTTCCATATCTTTCCTCCCTTTCCTTGTCTTATGTCCTTCTTCCCTCCTCGTATCTTTCACTTCTTTGTCTCATTCCTCATTTCCTTTCTCCTCCCGTTCCTCCTCCTTTTCTTGTTAGGCTGTCCTCTCTGTTAGCTTTCTTTTGCTTCCGTTTCCTCTCTATTTCTTCCTTATTTCAGCTGTACTTTCATCTCTGAACCTCGCGTTCCTCCCTCAGTCCTCCTTTCATCTTTCTTCTTGCCTCTCTCCCTTCTCTTATCTTCCCTCACCCCTTCCTTGCCCTACATTCCTGCTGCTTCCTTCCCTGCTCACCTCAGCTCACGCAACAAGACAATAGCCAGTAATTCCTTTGTAACTTTTTATCAACCGAGATGCATCCTCTGCCTCGCTATTCATATGCAAATCATCGCCACTTGACTCAGAAAAAAGAAAGAAGATAGACAAATGAATTAAGCCAAAGGGTTAGTTTCCGCTGCTTTCCCTGCCCTCGATTTTAAACATTTTTTTTTTTTCGGTGTGTTTATTTGTTGGGATTTTCAGTACGATGGTGCCTTGTTAGTTTCATGCTGCCGTTGGACGATTTTTGTTTTCATCTTAGGAGAGACGCATCGTAGTGAAAGGATTAAGTAAAAAGTCTCCACTCAAGAAAACTATCCCCTCCTTTATTCTCTGCTTCCAGACGATTTTATTTACGTTTTTAAGATGTCCCTCGAACTGAAGGGGTTAGAAACAGTGTCCAGTAACCCCTTCAAAACGATTTCATCTTTTCTATTTTCTTGCTGGCTTCAGACGATTTTATTCAGCTTACGAGAAACCTTTCCCACAGAACAATGTTTATGTTTTTTAGCACTCGAAGACGATTTTTCTCAGCTTAGATCTCTCGTAGTGGAGGGGTTGAGCGTTATATCGTCTGCTTTTACTAAAGCTGGAGGAAAGAGAGAGAGAGTGAGAGAGAGAGGCGGTAATCATTGACCTTGCACCTCGGGACGCAGACAAATACTCTTTCCTAGTCATTCCAGGCACGTCTTCTGAGAGAGAGAGAGAGAGAGAATGTGTGTGTGTGTGTGTGTGTGCGCTTGCTTGCTTGCTTGCTTGCTTGCGTATGTGCTTACCATGTTAGTGTTACTTAAATTTAGAATGAACCGCGAAATGAAGAAAGCAGGTTTAAAGGAAGATAGTGTTTGAGAGAGTGGCTGGAAAAAGAGGTGTGTGGAAGATTGTGTAAGGGAAGGAGGGGAAGGGAAATAGAAGAGGTAACGAAGCAAATTAAAGCTCATAAACCTATCACAATAAAAGCAACAGAAGAGAAGCATGAAAATAGTAGAGCAGAGGAATTACACGGAAAACAGGAAGAATGTAATATGAGATAGGGAGGAACTCTGGCGTAATATGTATGAGGGAGGTGAGGGAAGAGGTAGGTGAAGGGGAGATGGGGAGGTGAGGGTGAGGGTGGTAGGGGGAGATGAGGGAGGGAGAGGTAGGGAGGTGAAAGAGGTGTGGAAGGGTAAGGGGTGATGAGGGAGAGGTGAGAAATAAGTAAGAAAGATCAGGGAAATATTAAGGAAGGAAGAAGGAGAAGAGAGAGAGGTCAGAGAGGCATGGGGGGAGATGAGGGAGGTAGGGATTATGAGGGAGAGGTGGAGGAAGTGAGGGGGAAATGAGTGTGAAGTGAGAAATGGGTGAGGGAGGGGTGAGGGTGGATGGGGGTGATGAGGGGTAATTCCGGACTGCTTATGTCTCACGGATGTTCCCACCCTGTGTTTAGCTGGGGGGGAGGGGGAGGAGAAGGAAAAGGAGAGAGAGAGTAGAGAGAGTACTAGAAAAGAGGCAAAGACAAAGTACAGTAATAATGACTGATATAAGAAAGCTGTATTCAGGGAAGCTAATATGGAGAGGAAAGTTAGACAGGAGAAACTTCGACCATGTGAAAAAAAAATCGCCTTTTTCGTTGTATTTTTCATTGGTGGCACTCCCCCCTCTCTCTCTCTCTCTCTCTCTCTCTCTCTCTCTCCTTACTCTCATCTATGTTAAATAAATTCTTCCAGTATACCCATAGTGTACATAAATAACGTACAGTATGATATCAACCAGCCATACCCAAAGAATAAATCACTAAGGAAGAGGTGTTAGGGAGCTTCCTTAACCGACAAGAATACGGGGCTGGACCTAACCCCTCCGGTCTGAAAATCGTCCTCTGAGCTGAAAAAAATCGTCTGGCAGTAGCAAAAATTAAAGAAAAAAAGCACTCGTAGCGAAGGAAGAGGAACTGCAGGGGAAAAAATGGCACTAACTAAGGAATTTCAGGAGTTACAACCTATGAGGATTCTGGGGCCGATCATACTGGCGGATTCAGTGTGTTTCCCCCTCTATCTCGAAAGTTAGGGACCTGGATGGAACACGACTACAGCGGGTGTGTTCTAGGGGATGATTGGGACTTGGAAAAATAAATTGTGTGTCTTAATTAAACAGATTAGCAATGTTACAGCTGCGATTTATTTCTTACTGTACTACAATAACACGATTTTCTTATCTGAAATATTTACCACATTTACCACAACTACCACACCGACTACAATCACTACAGCTGTAACACCCACTACATCCATCACAACTACCACAGCAGCCACACCCACCACATGACACCACAGCTACCGAACATACTATATAATTGGTTTCATTCCCAACCATAACTACCAAACACACACACACACACACACACACACACACACACACACACACACACACACACACACATCAACCACAACTACCTAACAAATTATAGCTTCCAGAATCCACACCCACCATAATCTCTGTAGCTGCCACAACTACCACAACTACCACAATTACTGACCTGCTGACATGACCCCCGGTGGTTTGGAGCGGGTCATTCTCTATGTGGCTCTGAAAAGGAAGGAAATAAGGTTAGCTCAGGTCACGAGAGGTATATCATCATCATC
>JAGKTI010022216.1:0-15365 GCA_018397915.1 Birgus latro | reverse complement strand
CATAATCTGGGAAGATTTTTAGAACAGTACTGCTCACACACATAATCGGGGTTATAGTGTAATATATGTTGACGAATCTTGAATACAAACTATATACTGTACTGAATTCAGTAATTCTCAGCAATCCTAGGAACAGTGAGCAGATGCTACTGCAAAGAGATTTATTAACATACACTGTTAATAGAACATGAAATATCTGTATTTACTGGTGCCTTAAGGCCTTTTTGATAATTATCTGGTACCCTTCCTCTGAGAACAGTAATAAAATGTAAAGATGATGTCCATTTACAAGTACTGTACTGCACTGTGGGGCCATTAGTGTCAAAGCAGGATCTGCTAGCTTTAATCCAGCAATATCCAGAGGGCAGTATTTGGGGCTGGTCATTTCCTGTTAGTAACTTTTCCAGTTGTCTGGACTGAGCAGAAGAGGTGATGGACAGACTTGTAAAGAGTTTTTGGAATATGTCAGGTTTAGAACAAAAGGTCTCAAAGTCACTGTTTCTTATTAGCCCAGGAACATTAAGGATACACCTGGGAAAAAATTCGAGAAGGCTGATTTTTTCAGGAAAGCTACATAGAAGCCTTCTAAGACAAAATCAACAAACATTCTACAAATTCCACACAAGCTGAACATGTGGAACAGAAAATTCAAGATGGCCACCATTGGCATGGGGCGTGAATTTAGTTAGTGACTAAATTCACACTTGGTCATGTAATACCACCTTTTATGGGTTTTAAGGAGTGATAAATCCATTTCTGCTCTTTTTTTAAAAATTCTATGTCTCTGCTATACACAGAGACTGTGTGCCAAATGCAAAAAATCGGAAATCTGTATTGATAATTTTGGAATGAATTTATACACTGGAGTGTAGTACTTCGTCTTATGTCTTTATTTTTCGGGTTAGAGACAGACTGAAGTGTAGAGGCAGAAGTACATAGATGGAAAGAAGACAGTGTGAATGGAATGAGATGGTAGCACAAGAACAGTGTGATGTTCGTGATTTTTGCAACAAGCCAATCACCTATGACCGAAATACTGTCACAGAAAGAGGCCTACCTGACATATTGAACATAAGTGCTGATCTGGGGGATGGACTTGATGAAAAGCTATTATCTAAAGTGTTGCCAGTTCTGGCCAATAAATGGTGCAAAGAACATTACATCATGCCATCAGACATAAAATGTCCTGTCACAAGCAGTTCATGTTTGTGAGTCACTAGAGGCTTTCTGTGGTCTATATTCTCAGACAGTTGACCAACACACAGGCCTCCAGGAATCCACAATTGTGTGTGATAGCAGACACTTTCTCACCTTTCGGAATTACCTGTCACTCCATTCACCATTTGCCTACACAGGTGAATACCGCAAGAGACTGGTCCACATTGATACTGGAGTCATGGCAAATACAGGGCTACCCTGGTTTTATGATGGGATGCATTTCGTTTCGTTTCGTTTTTGAAGGCTCCAACATGCTTGCATGCGTCGGCCTTGGTCACCTAATGGCGGCTCTCCACGCTGCTCGATCCCTGGCAGCCTCCCTGTTCAGTCCCTTAACCCTTAAGTCACACTTAATGACCTCGTCCCATGTCTTTCTCGGTCTACCCCTCCTAACCCCTCCCCCAGCGCTAGGTGGGGTATTGTATAGCAGGGTAGATTTAACATTAAAGTATAGGGATGTGTATTTGAAAGTCCTAAACCCACCCAGATGAGTCAAAAAACAAGTTTATAACCAATCTAAATGGCCTGACAGCTTTTAAAGAAGCTAAACTAAGCCTAAAACTTGTTAATAACTCTCCAAAACCAACAAATAGAATCTGAAAATCATAAAAAATAGGCCAGAAAATATCAAACAGCTCTCATCACTTGCTTCTTTTAAGTCCTTATCCGGTCCTGGTCATCATCCTTGCTATCCCTCCTGAGGCTAGGGGACATGTGGTGCTCCCTAGCACTCACTTATCCTCCTCTAAGCGTTTAAACCCCATCTCCAGGGGAAGGTCAGATGAGAGGGGAAGGCTGGGGAGGTGGGATGATGGTAGTGGGAGAGTGATGCGATGGCTAAGGGGATGGTGATGGAGTCTTATGCAATGACTCATGATGTGATGATGGGATGCGATGCAATGACTGACAAGGTGGCAAGGGAGACCGGTGTGATGGCTCACGTGGTAGTGAGGGAGACATGCGGTGGCTCACGTGGTGGTGAGGGAGACAGAGGCGGTGGCTGAAGTGGAAGTGATGTTAGGGTTGGAGATCAAGGCTTGGGCAAAGAAGGTAGTGATGTAGTGGGGGAGTGCACCAGTGGAGACTTTGGTGGCACAGAGGGAGATGATCTGCTGAATGTGAGGTCCAGCATTAGGGGCTGAGCATAACGTCCTAGATGGGAGGAGCCGTAGGTTTCTCTGCTGGTGGGGGGCTGAGGAGATCATCGGCAGATGAACAGCTGGGGAGATCCTCTGTGAGGCAGTGGCATGAGAGAGGGTCGTTCATCTTTATCAAGGAGATGGCCTTGTCAGTGTGGGCCACCATCTCCTTTAGAATCTTTACATTCAGGGCTGACACCACTGGGACAACTTCCTCCTCCTGTGCCTCCAGGTGGGCTCATTGGATCTCCATGTTGAGGAGCTCTTCGTTACTCAGCTCCTCCTTGTGGCTGTCCAGGACCTCCTCAACATCCTCCTTGTCCACCTCACCAAATCCCACCTCATGCGACAGCTGTACGATGTCCTGCTGCTGCCATTCCACCGGCAGTGCTCGCACGCTCTTGGGGAAGCCAATGAATGAGTGAACATGCTCCAGCCACAGCTTACACCACTCTGTTCGTGGTGGCCTGGCTAACCTCCCTCCAGGCATCTGTGATGTTCTTGATGGCATGCCTGATATTGTACCTCCACCAGAATGACTGCACTGTTGTCCGATCGTCACTGTCACATGCATTCATCAGCTGCTGCATAGTTCACCAGATGTAGTAGGCCTTGATGGTGGTGATCACTCTCTGGTTCATGGGTTGCAACAGTGATGTAGTGTTGGGGGGAAGGAACACCACTTCGGAGTTGCAGGCCCAGTCTTTCATCGCAGGAGGGTGGCTAGATGCGTTGTCTGCCACCAAGAGGAATCTATTGGCTAGGTTTTCCTTGAAGGCATACTTCTTCAGGACACAAGAGAGGTACAAATGGATGTAGTAAGAGCAGATGTCAGTCATCAGCGAGGTCTTCTTGTTAGACTTCCAGATTACCCCTGGGCTCTTCTTGACAAAGCTAATCAGAGCCCTCGGATTCTCAGAGTGGTCGACTAGGAGCGGCTTTAACTTCAGTTCACTCTTGACGTGTACCCCCAGCAGAAGTGTTAGCTGGTGCTTCAAAGCCTTGAACCCCATTGCAGACATCTCTATTGCAAGATATGTCTTGGAGGACATTCTCTTCCAAAAGAGTCCTGTCTCGTTGAAGTTCAAGACTTGCTTTGCATTGCAGCCATCCTCCGCAATTATTTGTTTCAGCTCGTCAGAGAACACTGCTGATGCCATCACACCTGCACTCGCCACCTCACAAGACGTACTCATGTGGTGCAGGCTTGCTCGCTTTCTGAAGCAGTCAGACCAGCCATGGCTGGCTTTAAAGGTTTCACTTGCATCCAAATTTCTCCTAACCTTTAAATCATCCCAAAGTAAGAGTGCCTTGATACAGAAGAGTGCCTGACTCACGGGTACCTTCCGCTGGTTCTGGTCCTCCACGCACGTGCGGAGCATCTGCCGCATCTCCATCTCTGGCTCCCTGTGGCGGGTGATACAGGGGGCATTGAGGGTTGCAACCTCCCCCGCAGCAGTCCTGATGGCGGCAGCGTTCTTTATAATAGTCGAGACAGTCAGTTAAGACAGGTGGAGAGCTGAGGCGATGGCACATGCACCAATGCCTTTGTCATGCTGCTTCAGAATGTCTAACTTCATTTCCATTGAAACGCTCTTATGCTGGTGCTTCATGGGAACTTCACCTGCACCAATGCTAGCTAGCCGGTTATCCCAACTAGGGTCACCACTAGCACTATCACTTGCCGCACCACATGCAATGCTCTGACCTGACATTATCACACTTATGTAGCACAAAAATAACACAAAATCACACACCACACATGGTTAGTATCACTGCCCTACTCACTGACACTGCTGGGATACATTTTTGATGAGCTATGATAGCAGCTTGTGTAATGTTGGTGATGTAACACGATGCGGGGTAGGCGAACATACGAGAGATCCTCACTTGGTAAGGGGCGGTGTGAGAAGAACGATATGGGTGCTTGCGGGGTAAGCAATGGGTGTGGAGGCTGCGCGAGCGTTTCTGTGCATTCTAGTGGGTGGGTGAGAGGGCTTAGTTTGCCGTTGAGCATGCGTGATTCAGTCTTTTAGCCGATCACCCCCAGACGATACCTCACAGAACCCATCTCAAAACCGGGAGTAGGCCTACGATAGGCGGGGTAGGGTGGTATTTATAACCCTGTCGCTTATCCAGGGTATTGTATAGTTGGGTATCCCTGTATTTGTGCCAATGCAGACTATGTAGTCAGATCAGGTGAGGCGGCAGCTGCACGTATCACTGACCTGAATTATGCTGATGTTAAGCTTAAAAGGAATAACAAGGTTATATTTATTGGTGCTTGAACCTGTACTACCACTGTCCGTGGCAAAGACGTTGAGGTCAGCCCCACACTACTCTTCATGCAGGCCACATGTGCGATAAAGAACCAATCAAATATGGAGAATCACCTTAAACATGAGTTTAGCAAACAGCCACCAGCATTATTTTCAACAACAACAAAAGTGTTCTTACCAAGGTGATGAAAGCTCCAGTAGTCCCAGTATCCACTGAAGCTCTTAAGAACCCATACTACAGTATGGTGGATGGAGGACATTTGCTGCAAAAAGTGACATGTCCTGTGGACTGCATGTATGGTGATGTGTGTGACATGTATGTGAATCACATTATCAATAAGTATGGCAGAGAATGCATTGCCTGCTTTGATGGCTACACAAATCTTACCCTGTCAACCAAGGTAGCTGAATAGAACAGCCGCACTGATCCAAATGTTTCTGCAAACATAGCGTTTGATTTCAACACATCAGTCACAGGCAGTCAATGCTCCATTTTTGCAAATCGTAACAACAAGTCACAGTTAATCAGTAGGCTGAAAGACCAGCTTACATCTGAAGGCATTACATGCTGTCAAAGTCAGGCTGATGCTGACTACTTAATAAGTAGCACAGCATTGACATTTGCTGAGAATATCGCATGACCTGTTGTACCTGTGGCAAAGGATACAGATCTGTTTGTCATGTTCGTTGATAGGGCCACAACAGACAATATCTGCATGCAGTATGCATGTAAAATATAACAGAAGTGGAGGAGCGATTGGGTAAATATGGGTTGGAGCGGATGGGGGACGTGGAAGGTGTGTGCAAGATATCCACAGAAGAAATTTGTGCAGCATGTGAGGTGGTGTGTGGGGTGAAGAGAAGACAAAAGGGGGTGCAGGAAACAGCATGGTGGAATGAACAGGTGAGACAGGCTGTGGCACAAAGGAAGAAAGTATATAGTGAGTGGATGAGAAACAGGAGCATGGAAGAAGTTGAGGGATGGAAGAGAGAGTTATATGTAGAGAGGAATAGAGAGGTGAAAGATTAGTAAGAAAAAGTAAAAAGAAAGTGGATGAGGAATTTGGAAGAAGTTTGATTGTAAAGTGGAGAGAATGTAAGAAAATGTTCTGGAAAGAGGTAAAGAGAGTTAGACAGGGTGCCAAAGAAGTTAGTCGGGGAGTGAAAGATACAAATGGTAGATTACTAGTGGAGAAAGGAGAAAAAGTGAGCAGATGGTGAGAACACTTTAAGGAATTGTTGAACATTAGAGAATGAAAGTAATGCAAGCATAAGTGGCTGGGGAATGGCTGGGAGACAGAGGGATGTGAAAAGAGACAAAGAAATCAGTAGGATGGAAGTTGTGGAAGAAATGAAGAAAGTCAAAATGAGGAAAGACCCAGGATTTGATGGGTTGTGTGGTGAAATGCTGAAGCATGGAGGAGAGATAGTAGCTGAATGGAAGTGGAAGATGTGCAGATTGGCCTGGGAGGAAGGTGGAGTCCCGAAGGATTGGAAGACAGGTATAATTATTCCCCTGTACAAAAGAAAATGAGAAAAAGAAGTGTGTGTTAATCATAGGGACATTTGACTTCATATTGTAATAGGAAAAGTATATGGTAGGATAGTTATTGACAGAGTTTGGGAAAAAACAGAGGAATTGGAGAAGAACAGGGAGGTTTTAGGAAGGGAAGGGGTTGTGTTGACCAGATATTTATTCTTAGATCTTTAGTGGAAAAGTTTCTAGAGAAGGGAAAGAAGTTGTATGCAGCCTTCATGGATTTGGAGAAAGCATGTGACAGGGTGGATAGACACGGATTGTGTAAAGTATTAAGAATATATGGAGTAGATGAGAAGTTGTTGAATGCCGTGAAGAGTATGTTTGAGGGTGTTGTGGCTGCAGTGTGTGTGGATAGTGAACTGAGTGAATTTTTCTGTTTGAAGGTTAGATTGAAACAGAGATGTGTCATGTATCCATGGTTGTTCAATCTGTAAATGTTACGATGGGGTTATAAAAGAGATACAGGGTTGGGCAGTAGATGTTGGAGTGGCCCTAATGAGAGGGGGCAGTGTTTGGAAACTCCCTGTACTGTTGTTTGCAGATGATACTGTGTTGGTAAGTGAAGACAAAGGGGAGCTGCAAGGCTTGGTGGATGAGTTTGGGAGAGTGTGTAAGAAACGGAATCTTAAGGTGAATGCAGGGAAGAGTAAAGTTGAGGTCTTCAAGAGAATTGAAGTCAGTGATGTATAGGGTTGGATGAGGAGGAAATGGAAAATGTGAGTGCATTTAAGTACTTGGGTAGTGTGATGAGTAAGGATGGAAGTTTAGAGGGTGAAGTGCTTGAAAGGGTACAACAAGGAAGGAAGGCTGCTGGTTCCTTGAAAGTAGTGATAAGAAACGGGGAAGTGAACTTGGAAGTGAAAAAATTACTACATGACAGTATTGATACCAACTCTAATTTATGGAAGTGAAGCTTGGACCTTGTTGGAGGGACAGAAGTCAAGGGTGAGAGCAGTGGAAATTAGTTATTTGAGGGGAGCATGTGGAGTCACATAGAGAGAGAGACTGACGAATGAGGAAGTGAAGGAGCGTTGTGGTGTGGATATGGATGTGATATGAAGCATTAGGAGAAATACATTGAGGTGGTTTGGCCATATGGTGGGGATGGAGAGTGAGAGACAGATAAGGAGAGTGTATGTGAGTGAGGTGGAGGGGGGTAGAGGGAGGAGGAGGCCAAAGATGAGACGGAGGGATGGAGCGTAGAGGTATATAAGAGAGGGGGGTGTGAGCTGAGAGCAGGGCAGTGAAATGGTAGGGAACAGGGCGACATGGAGGCGATTTGTTTGTGGCCACCCCTTACGAGATTAAGGCGTCTGGCGATATAGTAGATAGATAGATAGATAGTATGCAAGAGACTTTGTTTATAGTATACATAGTATACACAGCATCCAGCAGGCAGTGCATCCACACACTCTACGACATATATTGATAGCACATGCCATCACCGGATGTGACACAGTCTCTACCTTATATGGCATAGGCAAAAATTAGGCCATGACAGTCCTGGAATGCGATGATTGGAGGACAATTTATGTGTTTAAGAAGAGTGATGCCAGCCATGAAGAAGTAGCCAGATTGGGGGAAATATTCATACTGAAGTTATATAATGCCAGTCCGACATGTACAGCACTTGATAAGCTGAGATTTGTGCAGTACATGCAGAGGATGAGCAAAGCATCCAGCATCTTCCATCTTCAGAGCTTACCTCCCACATTCTCAGCTGCAAAGTACCACTCATATCGAGCGTACTTTGCAGTTCAGGAGTTGTTGGGCATTGTTGAGGATCTAAATCCTACTGACTGGGGTTGGGAGCTTCAAGTTGGAAGGCTCAGTCTCATTTTGACTGACAGACCAGTAACAACAGAGCATATTCTTCTCATAGTGTCAAGTGGGCGTAAACAAATGTGTGGCAAGAGATGCAAATGTCGGAAAGCATGACTCCACTGTATACCTATATGTCCTTTGTAAATTGGCCAACCTTCTGCTACTTCATGCCCACGTAGTGGAGAAGATACTGAATTTCCATGCTATAATTGTGACCATAACTATTTATGATACCAAACAAATGTTTTATTTAGAAGTAGTTCAATATCTGCTGCTGCAGAAGTTAGTGCTGGTTGTTGATAATGTGTTGAATTCACCACTGAGTGAATGGAAGTGTGGCCCACTGGATTGGGCAAATTTGGGCTGTCTGGACATTGCAACTCCTCACCCTGCCCTAAGGTGGGAAAGGAGGTCTGGATGATGACGATAATGTTAAAAAATAGTACACTACTTTAGTCATATTTTGAACATACATCAATAAATCATTGAAATAATGGTAAAAATGGTTTTCTTATACCCCAGAACCCTTAAAAAGAGGTACAGGCATGCCCCGGTTTAACGATGTAATTGGTTAGGTAAAACCCCATTGTTAGGCGGGGTATCGTACATCAGGGTACTTTTAACCTGTCAGGGAATGGAGAATGTTTACAAGCCTTGGGTTCCCCCCCAGACCAAGCCCAAAACCCACCCAAATGAGCCCAAAAACAAGTTTAAAGCCAATCTGAATGGCTTAACAGCTGTCAAGGAGCCTAACCCAAGCCTAACATCTATAAATAACTCACTGAAACCAACAAATAAAGCCTGAAAATCATAAGGAATAGGTTAGAAAGTATCAAACATTTCTCATCACTTCTTGTAAGTCCATGTCCAGTCCTGGTCATCATCCTTGCTATCCCCTTCGAGGCTAGGGGACATGTGGTGCTCCCTAGCGCTCACTCATCCTCCTCAAAGCCTTCAAACCCCATCTCTAGGGGGGGGTCAGAGGTGGAGGGAAGCCTGGCAAGGTGGGGTGATCATAACAAGACACTGATGAACTGGCTCTAGGGGTGGCGATGGAGTACGATGTGATGAGACAGGTGGTGATGATGGGGTGCGATGCGATGGCTCAGGCGGTGGTGATGGGGTGCAATGCGATGGCTCAGGCGATGGTAATGAGATGCGATGTGATGACAGAGGAGGTGGTGAGAGAGACAGCTGCGATGACCATAGAGGTGGCGAGGGAGACCACTGCGATGACTGGTGAGGTAGCGATGGAGTCAGATGTGGTTGCTCACATCATGGCGAGGGAGACAAAAACAGTGGCTGAAGTGGTGAGGGAGATGGAGGCTAGGGTGAGGAAGGAAGCAGTGGAGTGGCGGAGTGCCTTAGTGGAGACACAGGTGACATGGGAGATGGGGATCAGCTGGAAGTTACGTCCAGCACTAGGGGCTGAGCACGTCCTTGGTGGAAGGAGACCCTGGGTGTTTCTCTGCTGGTCAGTGGCATGGGAGATGCTTTGCTGGTTGAAGGTTGGGGAGATGCTCTGCTGATTGAAGGGTGGGGAGATGCTCTGCTCATTGAAGGCTGAGGAGATGCTCTGCTCGTTGAAGGCTGGAGAGATGCTCTGTTTGTCGAAGGCTGGGGAGATCCTTTGTGGCTTGCTGGCATGGTGGGGGCCTGTTTGAAGAAGGCAGTGATTGTTGTCTGCCTGGCTGCCCTCTTCTTTTCCTCCAGCATCGTCCTGTACACCTTCATCCCCTCCTCCAGCCGATTAGCTGTGTCCCTGCTTTGTCCTGGAAGAGGGTCGTGTGTGCGCATCAGCGGTTATTTCGTCCAGCTTGGTCAGCATCTCCCTCAGAATTGTTATAGGCTCACACTTCAGGGACGACCTCCTCCTCCTGTGCCTTCTGGTGCGCCTGCTGAATCTCCATACTGAGGAGCTCCTCGTTGCTGAGCACCTCCCTTTGGCTTTTGAGAACCTCCTCCTCATCGACCTCCCTGAAGCCCGCCTCATGTGATAATTGCACTATGTCCTGCCATACACGATGCACCGGTGGAGCTTGCACACCCTCGGGGAAGCTGGTGAAGAAGTGCACGCACACTGGCCACAGCTTCCGCCACACACCATTTGTGGTGGGCTGGCTAACTTCACACCATGCTGCAGTGATGTTCTCTATGGTGTGATATATATTGTAGCTCTTCCAGAACTGCTGCACTGTTGTCCTGTCATCACTGTCACAGGCCCTCACCAACTGCTTCATTGTGCAGCAGAGGTAATATGCTTTGAAAGCAGTGATCACCCTTTGGTCCATGGGTTGCAACAGCAATATCGTGTTGGAGGACAGGAATACCATTTCAGTGTTGCTTGCCCATTCCTTCATCGCGGAAGGGTGGCTAGGCACGTTGTCTACCACCACTGGAAATCTGTTCACCAAATTCTCCCTGGAGGCATACCTCTTCAGGACATGAGAGAGGTATAAGTGGAAATATAACGAACAGATATCGGAAGTCAGTCAGGCCTTTTTGTTGAACTTCCAAATCACCCCACAACATACCCCACCTGAGCCCTGGGGTTCTCGAAGTGGTAGACAAGGAGCATCTTCAACTTGAGGTTGCCCTTGGCGTTGCCCCCCAGCAGGAGAGTAAGCTGGTTCTTCGAGGCCTTGAACCCTGGTGTAGATTTTTCCTCTGCCGCAAGATATGTCTTGGAGGACATTCTCTTCCAAAAACAGCCCAGTCTCGTCAAAACTCAAGACCTGCATCGCACTGTAGCTACCCTCCACGATGATGCATTTCAGTTCGTCAGGAAACACTGCTGCCGTCACCATATCTGCACTTGCTGTCTCACCGTACATATTCACATGATGGAGATTAGTTCGCCTCTTGAACCGGTCAAACCACCCATGGCTGGCCTTGAAGGTCTCGCTAGCATCAAGATCCCACCTCACCTTGATTTCCTCCCATAGCAAGGGAGCCTTGGTGCAAATAACTGCAAGGCTTATGAGTGCCTTCCGCTGGTTCTGGTCCTCCACTCATGTGCGCAGCATCCACTCCAGCTCCTCCATTGCAGGCTCTCTCTGGCGAGTGGTACAGGAGGCGGATAAGGTTGCAACCTCCCTAGCAGCAGCCTTAATGGCCTCCCCTTTCTTGATGATGATGGAGACAGTCAACTGGGCCAGGTGGGGAGCTGAGGCAATAGCGCACACACTCTCACCTTTTTTGTGACATTGAGATTATCTAGCTTGACTTTAAAGAGACAGATTTACACACATGCTTCACGGGAACATCTCCATCACCAACACTAGCAGGCTGCTTACCACCCTGACTAGGGCCTCCACTAGCACCTCCACTAGCCCCATCACATGCAGCACCCTTACCAGACATGATCACACATATTAAGGCCAAAAAACACACAAAATTGCACTCCACACACAATTTGTATCACTGCTCCACTCACAGCACTGCTCATACTCAGTTACAATGCACTACGACAGCGGCTTGTGTAACGTTGGTGATGCAACATGATGCGTGGTGGGTGAGTGCAAGAGTTCCTCACTCTGAGATGGCCGGTGTGAGAAGAATGATATGGGTGAGCGCAGGGTGTGCGATGGCTGTGGGGCCTGCGCGAGCATTTCTGTGCATCCTGGGAGCCGGGCGGGCCCAGCTTGCCGCAGGAACCTGCGTGATTCAAAATTTCAGCCTATCGCCTGTGGACGCAATGTCAGAGGGCCTGTCATCAAACCTGGGCGCCACCATCATCTAACGGGGTATGGTGGTGTTTGTATCCCCATCGCTAAGACGGGGTATTGAATCTAGGAGTATCGTATATTGGGGTATTACCATATTACATGACTATCTGTGACTTCTGGTTCCAAAGTGTCCCATGCTGTTGGTGGCCATCTTGGATTTTCATCCCACATGGCTAGCTTATGTAGAATGTTTAGAATGTGTGGGTTTTGACTTAGCACGCTTCCAAGTAGCCTTCTTGAGAAAATCAGCTTTCTCAAATTTTTTTTTCAGTTGCCCTTTGAATTTTAGTTAATGCTTCTGACCTATAGAGTGACTGGAGGAGCTAGTGTAATGTCAGTCATGTATTGTGGAAAATTTTACATGTTCTTGGATCTTTTATTACCTTCAGTTAGGTGCTGGATGGTAACCATCATTTCTTGAAGGTACTGCCATGGGAGTGGTGGTAGGCCAAATGCCCAGTAGCTTACATTGCATAACATTCCCAGGCAAGGAACTTGGCCACATTTACACAAAATTATGACAGAGATTATTGCACACATCTTTCCTACTTAGTGAAGTTTGTTCTCTAGGTTTCAGTGAATTCAGTAACCTTGGATGAAGCTGGCTGTGGAGAAGGAAAACTCTTAACTCAGACCCAAGTCCCTAGGCAGGGTTGGCAGCAGTAAGGGCATACAGTCATTAAAAAATTTACCCAGGTAACTTGTTGGTGGCTGCATGACACCAGTTATTACAGTGAGTTGCCATCAGCCGGTGAAAAAAGGCTTACACCTGTATGCATGGCCAAGGCTTTCCAAAAACATATGTATAAATGTACTTCAGAGATTCTGGCTCCTGTATCCAGTGCAGTCAATGAGCAGAACCTAGTAAAGACATTGCATGTCATAGTATAATGTA
The DNA here is from genome assembly GCA_018397915.1 of Birgus latro. NCBI lineage: Eukaryota > Metazoa > Arthropoda > Malacostraca > Decapoda > Coenobitidae > Birgus > Birgus latro. Next base: position 2,742 of record JAGKTI010022216.1, on the reverse strand, counting down.
TAGAGGGAGAAGGCCAAGGGCTAATTAGATTAAGGATGGTCACCAGGAACCACCTGGAAGAATGAGGTTTTGTGCAAGGTCAGTATTGAAATAGCTTTTCCTCAGAAGAGAGCAAATAGTTTCTGGAATTATCACCCCTAACCCATATGTAAGGTTTTTGATGGTGGCATATGTAAAAACTAAGCCTGGCTTGAAGTGTTTGAAGAAAGAGTTTAGCCAACACAGCTATCTGTTCCGAACTTCATGTCACATAATAGTAAATCTTGTCATAGTAACATGTTTGCATATTAAAAGGTGTGTTTAGTCCCAGCCTTCAAGTCATTGTCCCCATTTTAACCACTGAGCCCATTATAACTGTCCCAACTTCATGTCAAATTTTACAAATGCTGTGTAATGCTCAATAGATGCAGACTTCCCTGTACTGTGAAGTAAATGCAGGTTTTAACATTGTCATACATGCTAGCTCCAAAAAACATTGGTGCACAATATTTTTGTTGATATTATGACACAAAGACTGAAGAATACCACTAAATGTGATTCTGTCCTCACACACATTGCCTGTTTTGTTATATATATCATCAAAACATTGTCACATACAGGTACATTCCTTTGTTGGGCGTGCTTGGCCAGGACACAGCACCCATATAGTCCTTCCACTGTATTTCCACAAGGAAATTGGTGCAAATATTCAAAATAATAGCACCGGGCAGTCCAAAGGACTAAGATAAATCTTTTTAGTTCTCACCATAAGGCACAAGTTCACTGTACACTGAGATGCCAATCTAAGCTTTTAACCCAACACCACCCCTCTTTGGAGGATGTTGGTCCTTCACCAGATCACCAGAAAGAAGACACTGGAAGATGGAGGAGGGACACCATTCTAGCCCTGTGTAGCGAAGATTATTGGAGATCTTTAAGGAAATGGTTTTGTCCACCCATTTTGGCTTAGAAATTGAAGGAACTTGGTGATAACATAAGGCCATAGTTGCTGCTTGCTCCTTGGTAGCGCATGATCTAAATGATTCCTCTGGATTAGCATCCTCTGCTATGCACTTTATCCAAATACTTAGGGTTACACACTGCTGCAGAAGCCAGTATTCTGGTGAAGAAGTATTGCTTGTACTTGGGTTTGATTTGTGCATTGTAGGCACTGTGGAAAGGTTGTGGCTGGACAAAGCGGGTGAAGACTGCTATGTGCCTTCCAAGCTGAAAGGATAATGGTTGATGCACTCAGGTACTTTCTTGTGTTGATCCTTTCATGGCATGAGGAGGGGTGAATGGCAGTTTAATTGGAAATTGATTGTACTCCACAGCAGGTGATCAGCTTGTCAGCTGCAATTGGAAGGAAGTAATCAACTGATCCCTGACTGCAGTCCACAAGAAATTATCAAATGATTGTCTCCTACAATCCACAGGTGGTGGTCAGCTGGTCGTCAGCTGCAATCCACAGGAAATGATTACCTGGTCATCAGCTGCAGTTCACAGGAGTTGATCAACTGATCATTGGCTGCAGCCCACAGTAGGTGATTGACTGGTTGTCAGCTGCAGTCCTCAGAGGGTCAAGATGATGTAACTTGATTTCCATCTTGTCTGTCCTTGTGCTAGGTCTCTTTCTGTAATATGCAGGGTCTTATGTAATGTAATATAGGTCACTGCCAAGTGGATCAAAGATGTCAGTGGGCCACAGGGTGATGACTGTGGGCCAGGAGAGGGTGAGCCAGTAAGAGCCCTCACCACTGCAGGCAATTGGTGGATATAAGTTCAAAACCAGAGACAGTAAAGAGAGTCAGGAAGAGCACCACATTAGAAATTATAGCCAGAAGTATGTCCACACCAGCTGATGCTGAGATGTGGGCTGTGGTTCATGGTCTGTCTGGGTTGAAAAGGAAGCTGTCAGCAACCTCAAGTTTTCCTCTGTTGCATAGTGTAGAGGGCCCAGCTGTGAAGAGCCAAGAATTAACAGAATTATGGATGCATAAACAGTACCCTTCCAGGGCTGGTTAGGCCACTAGTTGGCACTGAGGCTGTGACTGCTGAAGGAGGTGCCACTAGGGTCGCCCTACCACACTGAGCCTTCCCGTAAAGGCTCAAAAGGTCGATGTCCTGAGGGATCATTTGACAAAATAGGTATTGTACCACATCACAACAGTACATCCAATCAATAGTTGGATGTTTTTGGTATACAGCAGTCAAACTGGTGAATTTCATATATGTACCCACATGGAAATGGTTTCATTTATCAAGAATGACTTGGAGTGAGATGTCTTTTGATGAATGACAAGCCACAGCCATTGTTTTGTCCTTTGGGAAGTGATACCAATATGCTGTTCTAGCATCTCCCTGAGAGGCTAAGCAGGAGTGAGAAGGCTGCCAGGAGCTCCTTTACATTATGTTATTGTGTTGATAGGATCGCAGACCCCAGATTGAAGATAGCCAAGGGTGAGTGAAAGTTCCAGCCCTCCATTCACTGAATGTGTTTGAACTATGACAGGGGAGATTTTGTCCACAGTTTTGAAGCTATGATGTGAGTGAGAGCACACCGTTGAAGTAAGGTGGAAAATGTGGGTTGCAGTGGTCTCTGGCAAGCTCATGGCAAGTGATGGATGGTGTTGTACTGTAGCTCCAACCAACTGAGATGAAGGCATCCAAGAAGTATGACATCAGCTGTACTTGTTACCCCTGCTATGGCTTTTTATTGTCATTGGGAGTGAGTATAAGGGGTAGTAAAGGCAATATGGGGCA
>JAGKTI010022215.1:0-15366 GCA_018397915.1 Birgus latro | reverse complement strand
GGAGTAGGAGGAAGACAAAATGTCAGTAGGATGAAAGTAGTGGAAGCAATGAAGAAAGCCAAATTGGGAAAACAAGCCCCAAGAATTAATGGTGTGTGTGGTAATTGCTGAGGCACAGGGGATAAAGTAGTGGAACAGATATGCAAGATGTGCAGATTGGCCTGGGAGGAAGGTAGAGTCCTGGAGAAGTGGAAGTAAGGTATATTTCCTTGTACAAAGGAAACTGACAATGGATAGACTAAGAATGTGGAAAATATTACAAAAATATGGAATACTGTATTTGGGAAGTTGTTGAATGCCATAAAGAGTATGTATGCGGGCACTAAGGCTGCTGTCAGTGTGGATGGTGAACAGAGTGAATTTTTCTATATGAGCGTTGGATTGAAAAACCCTGTTTCCATGGTGGTTCAATTTGTATATGGATGGAGTTACAAAAGATTCAAGGTAGGGCAGTGGATGTTGGAGTGGCACTAATGAGAGGGCAATGTCTGGAAACTTTGTTTGCAGATATTGCACTGTATTGTTAAGTGAAGACAGAGGGGAACTGCAAAGTTTGGAGAATGAGTTTGGGAAAGTATGTAAAAAACTGAATCTAACAGTGAATGTAGGGAAGGGTAAAGTTGTGTTCTTTGAGGGAAATCAAGTCACTGACTGCATAGTGAGGCTGGATGGCGAGGAAATGGAAAATGTGAGTGCATTTAAGTACTTGGGTACCAGTGTGATGAATAAGGATGGAAGTTTAGAGGAAGTGCTTGAAAGGGTACAGCAGGGAAGAAAGGTTGCTGGTTCACTGAGAACAGTGATAAATAGAGAAGTCAGTATGAAAGTAAAAGTTGCTGCATGATAGTATTGCAATACCCACTCTAACATACAGAAGCGAAATTTGGACCTTGTTTGAAGAACAAGTAAAGAGTGTGAACAGTGGAAAGGAGGTATTTGAGGAGCATGTGGAGTTACAAGGCGAGAGAGAGACTGACAAATGAGAAAGTGAAGGAGTATTGTGTTGATGTGGATGTGACAAAGCATTAGGTGAAATACAGTGAGGTGGTTTGGCCATGTGGAGAGGATGAGGATGGAGAAAGAGGTGGAGGGGGGGAGGGGGAGGCTGAGGATGAGTTGGAAGGATGGAGTGGAGAGGCATAAGAAGGGGACAGAGGTTGGAGGGTGTAAGTTGAGGGAAGGGCATCGAAATGGCAGAGGGCAGGGAGACATTGATGTGATTTGTTTGTGGCCACCCCTTACGGGATTATGGAGTCTGACTATAAACAGATTTGGGTATTAGACAAAAAGTAAACTTACTAACAGTGAACCAAGTAACATTTATCACTTTATTTGGTTATTAAGAGGGGATTTGTTATTGCACTAGTTTGGCAGACCAATCAACTGCATTCAACGTGGTCTGACTATTGAAAGACTGGTGTTGATGCTTGACTCGAATGACCCTTTCATCTTTCTTAGAAGCTAGGGTTTAAAGTTGGTAAAACGAGGTAAGAATCTGACAAACTACAAGGATCACCACCAACATATGCTGTGTATGCCATCCAAGTCATCATGCATTGCTTCCAACACTATCTATGGCTGCCCGGTAAAGTACTCTGACGGGTGCGGGAATTTTAAAGTGCCCTCAATTTTGCAAGGATTAAAAAATGTACTGGTCCATCCGATGGTGGAAAATTGGAGTTGTACCTGTATTAAAACTGAGCAAGATTGAAATCTGGCTATTTTACATCGTCAAACTGAAAAGACTAATGTGTAACATCACCGATATTCTTGAGATGTAACTGGTTTTAGCCAACACATGGGACAGTCAAACCAAACTTGATAGATCACTCACCTGCAAAAACAAAAATATATTAGTGTCTGGGAAAGAAAGCTTCAGTAAAGAAAGTGTCTGGGTGGGAGAAAATTATAGCAAAAATAGAAACCTTATGCTTTGGGGTGGGATGGTGATTCAGTTTAAATATGAACCCCCTCAGATTCCAGAGTCTAGTTAATTCTTGCTGCCTCCATATTTTATTCAGCTAAAAAATTACATACTTGAATGGTTTTATAAGCAGTAACTTTAAATTATCTGACAGCTGTGAAGGGATGTTGGAAGGTGACATACTGACAGTGACATAGTACCCCAAAATTCCTTCAAATGGGGATTAACCTCATATAAAGGCATATACCTGTACTGTATAAATGTTCAGACAAAAAAACATCCTTAAATAATGTAATAAGCATTACAGTCATTGTATTGTAAGCTGCTATGAAATTTTCCCAGGGAAAATTCAGCCATTTGCTGTGCCTTAATTACATCTGCTGGAATATGTGGCAACAGATAGTTGAGGTTTTACTGTATCCAACACCTTCCACACTACTCGGGCAAACAGAATTGAAGGTTGCAAGAGTGAAATCAAAGTCACTGGTCTGAAGAGGTTAACTTCACTACAACAGACAGCAAGCAGGCAATCTCAAAACCCACTTATGCAGTCTGAATTATACTTGGAGATGCAGTTGGTTGAGCACTCCAGTCAAAACATCATGACCAATGCACCACAGTTCAAGTCCAAGAGTTTACGGATGGCTTTGTCAATGCTACAAGGAGCTAACATCTTAACCCTTCTACCCTGTGGCCCCTATGCGCTGAAGAGGGATAAAATCAGATTTGGGTGGTACTGAAAGTATGGAGTAAATATACTGTAATTTATAGGTGGCCAAATAACTGCAAGAATTGAACAGCTTATTAAAAGACTTAATTTTTTGTTTAAATCAGAAATTTTTATGAGGTTAGTTTAACACCTTTTCAGGAAGCAAGTGAGAGGACCTAACAGGGAGGCAAGATTCAAGAGAAACATCTTAACGTACTCACCTTTTTAGCACCCAGTTGACCGCCTCCCTGGAATGAAGACAGTGGCTATGGTAGTTGTGGTGGTCTTCACTGGTAGTTGTGCTCCTGGGAAACTGAAATATACTGAATTGTTATCAAATATAAAATTTAGTTTCCAAACCATTACTAACCTTGCTCTAAATGTTAAATGCTAAGCACATTAGGCATAACCTGTAAATATTTATAAACAACTGCTTGAATATGACTAAAACAGTGCTGCCTACTTCCTTCCCATTTATTATTCTGTCTGCCCTCCTTTTCCCACTTCTCCCCCAATCCTTATTGCATTACTCTTTCCACTTCAGGTGGCTCAACACAGTGTAGAAGCCTAGTAGTTTCATTTAATCCAGGAAACAACTGGCAACACTGGGTGTTTACTATATAACCAAATTATGAGGTTATGAGGAACCTCGTATGGTGCCCCTGTTAAGTGGGTGGAGACCAATGTGACATCCATCCAGTAGCCAAACCACACTTTTCCCTATGCCTCTGATGAGGCAGTGAACCATAAAGGGGACGTTCAGGGACGACCCTGCAGTGTTAGTTACTTGCCTGCTGTTGACTGATTAATCAACGAATTGTTCCAAATTCAGCATATCCGCTATACAAGCAACTGATATGAGAATGAGCAAAAGGAAATCAATTCACTTTATGAGAAGGCCAAGCAGGGTTGGTCACTTGCCTGCAGCTGATGGGTCTGCTCAGCCAGATAAGACTGGTTAACTAGTTGTTCCAGATGTCCTGTTTACAGGTGGGTCTCAAGAGCATTTGCTATACGAGAAACCAAAGATACAAGAATGGGCAATTTAGACCCAGATTCAGTTATGCGAGCAGGGTCAATTAACCTAACCCTAATTTCCCCGTAATTTATGTACTTTGTTATGCAAGTTTTCGCTATTTGTTTTTTCCACTATCCAAGCAGTCCCCCATTAACATTTCCTACCCATCTAACAGGGCCCGCCTGTAAAAAGCTACTAAATGGAATCCTAATCATGGTATAAAGTAAATCAGTCAACAGATAGTCTACTGGGCTATATTCTTTATATTCCTCTCATTTCAGTTGATGTTTTCCTATAAAGCACCATCTGTGAAGTACTGCATATCAATTCCACATTACCCCTTCCTAAGTGTAGGGGCTAGGCTACTCTATCCAGGTATTTAGAAGGTAACCAGTTGCCTGTACTAGAGTGGCATTATGTGACCAACAAACCATCACTTTCATACAAACCCTCATGCCCTACACCAAGTGAAAGTATCAGAACAGTGTATAATTTTTTTTTTTCAAATTCAAAGTTTTCAGTCAAGCAATTTAATTTCCATCCCTTTCATACAAACCCTCATTCCCTACACAATGTGAAAGTATCAGAACAGTGTATAATTTTTGTTTCAAATTCAAAGTTTTCAGTCAAGCAATTTAATTTGACTAGGATAAATAAGGATGGCTAATGGTTGGGGTCAAAACTTACTCTCCTACTAGAAAGGTAAGCATATTACTTTTAAATACATCAGTGACTCTGTGTTTAGTGGTAGGTGGTGGCGACCATCATCCACTCACTTGATGTAGTGCTGCCTACTTCTTCCTTAGCCTTTATCATTCTCTTTCTGAGCCTGCCCTCCTCTCTTCCTATTTCTCCCATCTTTCCTGTCACTTCTTATTGCTTTTCTTTCCTTTACAGGTGGCTTTACATTGAGTGACAAGCCAAATGGTTTCCTGTAAACCAAGAAACCATTTACAACGCTGGGTGGTAACCATATAACCAAACCATACGTGCTCCCTACGTGTCAACAAGTGGGTTGGTGGAGGGTTAGTGCCCCTCCCTGTAAAACAAATAACTCAGAGTCAAATGGCCACCCCTTACGGGATTATGGCGTCTGGCAATAGATAGAGATAGACTCTGTGTTTCCTGTTTTGGGTTCTCTAAGCTAAATGAAATGGGACAACTGTTTTCTAAGAACTGGAGGGAACATAAGTGCCAAAACTGGATTACCTCACCAGCTGCGAGAACAGAAATCCTAGACATTTAATAAGTAACTCCGATATTCAATGCATCTATACTTTAACAATGTAATTTCCTTTTTTAAGGTTGCAAACTGATTTGAACACATCATTTAAGGTGTACTATTTACAGTTTCTTCCTTAACCCCTATATTTCCATGACTTTCTCAGGTTTGTACTCTTGCCTTGTAAGGAAGTTCCAACACCTTGTCTTTTGCATTTTTGTATATGGCTGGTCAATATTGATATTTATGCAGAGTATGGCTACTGGATGGATTTATATAACAAGGACAGTAAAAATGAAAACAAATTACTTATGACAAGCTGTTGGGGAACTTCCTTAACCGACGAGAATACAGATTTGATACAATGAAGATTTTACAGCTACTGCTTGTAATTGCAGGTTTAAAACTAGCCTACCCAATTTGAAGTCTCCTGAGATGAATAAAATACATTAACCGAAAGGCAAGAATAAAGTTTCATGGGGAAAATACTGAAAATTCACACTATCACCTGTTAGCAGTAACCTGGCTGGTAAAGATATGTTGCCCCACGGTCTCTCCAATGACGAAATTCAGGGTGAAAGTGATTCCTGAGGTGGAGGACAGAGAAACAAGGAAGCTAGAGGTAGAAACAAACAGATGTGATGAGATGGTAATGTCGTAAAGGAAGGTGCCATATGCTGGGGTTTTGGGTGAGTGAACAATCTTTTTATCGCCTATATTATTGTGTGAAAACCTGTAGACTTGTACTACACATAAATTCGTACCAAATAAATTAGTTAACCCTTCCATAGTTCGTTTTCTTTAGCCTGGTACCCTGAAATAGAAGGAAAATGTAAGGCTGACACCTGTATCAACATTTTTAAGCTCAGGAGGGCGATTTCTCTATGAATTTTCGATGTTTCTCACCCAAAGCGAAGGCTTGACCCCCCCCCCAAAAAAAAAGTTGAAATCGGTCGGGTTCTGAAGGTGTGTTTCGTAAAATATCGGTCGGGACTGGGCGGGTTAAAGGCCATATAAAAAATTACCTCAAAGCATCAGCTACAGTTTGAATTTTTTAAACTTTTAAGATATGGTTGCATGAAACCAGCCTTATATGGTAATGGCTTCTTGGTTACTATTGCAATACTTCCATCTTTAACCAGGATTCTATCTTCGATATTAAATTATGGTAACAGGAAAAGAGTCTCCGGTTATTAGTCAAACTTGCCAATCTCCAAATAACTGCTAATGGAAATGTGTAATACAGGAGTAAGTCTCCTTGGTTGCCAATTAAGACCCTCCAGTCTTTAAACACTGCAGTCAACTAAGTTAAAATGTTAAAAAAAATTGCTGATACTTATCGGAAAAGCCATCACTTGAATCCAAACACCCGTCTTCTTGGTCATTTGATGCCAGAACACTAGTCTTCTTGGTCGCTTGAATCCAAACACCCAACTTGATCGCTTGAATTCAAACACCCATCTTGATCACTTGAATCCAAACACCCACCTTGGTCGCTTGAATCAAAAGACCCATTCATCTTCAAACACCAGTCTTGGCAGACAGATTTCCATGCACTGAAAAAAAAAGTGAATTAAAACAATACTTAAGACTTAGAATTCTATATGCTAACCCTGTAAAGTATGGGGAAACCCAAGCAATGTAATAAAGCTGAAAACTTCACATAATATGAAAAATTAATGGTAAACTCATTCAATACCACGTCCACTTTATGTTTTCTAATACTAGGCCACTTTTTGCATTGTGTGTGTGTGTGTGTGTGTGTGTGTATGTGTGGCAAGTGTGTAACTGTGTGCGTGTGTGCTAAGTGTGTGTCGTGTGCTAAGTGTGTGTCGTGTGCTAAGTGTGTAAGTGTGTGTCGTGTGCTAAGTGTGTGTCGTGTGCTAAGTGTGTAAGTGTGTGTCGTGTGCTAAGTGTGTAAGTGTGTGTGCGCTAAGTGTGTGTGTGTGTGTGTGTGTGTGTGTGTGTGTGTGTGTGTGCACGTTAACCTCCTCACGACCTACTTTCTCGCTTTAAGAGAGCTGAGTAAAAGTCTGAAAGTAGCACGAAAATGACTTACTTAACCCCTTTAAGGCTTGATTCTTAAACTGAAAAAATGTGTGTGTGTAAGTGTGCTATGTGTGTGTGTGTGTAAGTTTGCTTTAAGGCAGCTGAGTAAAACAGTGAACGTAGCACGAAAATGTCTCCCTTAACCCCTTTAAGACTTTCTTAAACTGAAAATCGCCTCAAGGTAGTAATAAGTTTTATATCTTCTTGGCCTTCTCCCAAAGATAAGTAAAATTGTCGGAGTAAAGGAATAAAATAGGAAGCTTCCGTTAACCTCTTCGTTGCCTGGAAGATTTTCGGAAGCCAGCAAGAATAAAATAGTTAAATACATGACCTAATTCCTCTACCTAGGATAAATAAAATAGTTTGATAGCAAGAATAAAAAGCGTCCTGCTCGGCACTGTAGCGACCCCATAAACTATCGCTCTGTCCGTTGATGTACTTTTGCACATCATTCTTGTTACCTTCAGACGATTTTGTTCATCTTAACTTTTCTAATGGGGGGGGTTACAGGCAGCTTTCATTAACTCCTTCACTGCCGGACAATTTCGAAGCTGGATAAAATCGTCTGGAGGCACCAAGAGTAAGAAAAGAAAAAACGCTCATCACCAGATCTAATGGGATCAATAAACACGTCACCCTTAAAGTTGTACTAATAGAAAAGCTTCGTAAACTACAATAAAGCGGTCATTACCGAAAAAATTACACGCTTAGAAAGCTAGCATATCAAACATCCTATAAAACGTCACTAAATTATATCCATATCTCACTAATTGTTGGTAGGTGGTGGCGACCATCATCCACTCACTTGTAGTGCTGCCTACTTCTTCCTTAGTCTTTATCATTATTTTTCTGTGCTTGCCCTCCTCTCTTCCTATTTCTCCCATCTTTCCTGTCACTTCTTATTGCTTTTCTTTCCTTTACAGTTGGTTTTACATTGAGTGACAAGCCAAATGGTTTCCTGTAAGTCAAGAAACCATTTACAACGCTGGGTGGTAACCATATAACCAAACCATACGTGCTCCCTACGTGTCAACAAGTGGGTTGGTTGGTAACCATATAACCAAACCATACGTGCTCCCTACGTGTCAACAAGTGGGTTGGTGGAGGGTAAGTACCCCTCCCTGTAAAACAAATAACTCAAAGTCAAATGGCCACCCCTAATGGGATTATGGTGTCTGGCAATAGATAGATAGATAGATCTCACTAATTACATCCCATTATAAACACGCCAGAAAGTATCACGAATAATGCATAATAAACGTAATATTATTAAGGATAATCTCACCCCTGTACTCCACCAGCGCTTCCTCCTTCCGTCATGTCTCTCGGGCAAATAAGGTAACCAGCCCGGGTGGGTTCTGGGGAAGAGTGGAAGCAGGAGAGTGAACTTTGCGGTAGAGGGTTTGAACAGCTGAGACTTACTTCATTTCTATGATTTGCGTTATCTCGGATGATTTTATACATAGTAGGAGAGATATTTCGAGCTAAATGGGTTAAATATAGCCATTGTTAACCCATTATTAACCCCTATGATACGAGAGGTTTTTCTTAAAATATATAAAATCGTATGGAAAGTGAACTCGAGAGAAAGTTCAAAGAGCCGATATTAACTCACCGACCACCATGTATTCTTTTATCTGCTTTATTCCTGCTATCTCCAGACTATTTTATACTAATTAGAATAGATATTTCGAACTGGAGAGGTTAGATACAGCCTCCATTAACCCCCTCCGATAAGAGAGGGATTTTCATAAGCAGAATCGAAGCGTCTGGAGGTGGGAAGTACAAACCAGTAAACGACGACATCCGGGAACGCAAATATTTTACGACAATTTCTGAAGAACAAGAGGAACATAGGACGCACTGATATTATATATAATCCCTCCATATCGATGATAAATAAACTTCGTAATGTGGGATGAAGACTAGTAGAATCTTAATAACACCTCCTTAGCGTTTTATTCTGCACATTATACTGACGCCAACTAAGTCATTATTAATAATTTTCAACAAGTAAAGAGATTATGAAGCAATGTTGCATTCAGCCAATCATCACCAGCCTGTCAAGTACATCTTCGCCTTGGAAAGAAAATAAAAACGAGAATAGGGGACAGAGAATCCCAGGAACCTTGGAGTTTACTCATTTTTACATAGTTAGGAAATCTAATACGTTCATCACAGACGGATCCACCATTACCACATATCCACAACCAACCACCACCATTACCACCATATCCACCAACTACCACCACCACAACCAACTACCTACCACTATTACCACCACCACAACCAACCAACTACCACCACCACAACCAACTAACTACCACTATTACCACCACCACAACCAACCAACTACCACCATTACCATCACCAAGTACCACCTATCATCATTATTACTACTACCACCACTGCCACCTTTACTACTACCACCACCATCACCTACCACCATTACCATTACTACTACTGTCATCACCACCACCTACCACCATTACTACTACTACTACTACTACTACCACCACCACCACCAGTACCACCACATCTAACACCACCTACCACCATTTCCACCATCAACTACCACCATTACTACCACCACCACCACCACGCCATCATTACTACCACCACCACCATCATTACTACACCACCAACAGCAACTACCATTACCTCCACTAACTACCCCCATTACCACCACTAACTACCACCATTACTATTACCACCACCATTACCACTGACTACCATCATCATCACCATTACTACACTGATTACCACCACCACGTCTCCAATTACAGTACTACCATTACCACCACCATCTGCCACCATCAACTCTCACCATTACCACCACTACCACCACCACCACCATTACTCATTACCATTATCAACTAAAACCACCTAGCACCATTACCACCACCATAATAATTATTATAAATAAAAAATATACCGGATGAAGAAAACGAAGAGGCAATGAGTGACAGAAAACTGGTTCTGTAGGGTAAACGAAATTATGTTCTCTTTGCCATTTCTCGTTGAACAAAACTCATTAACCAGTATATACAGCTGATACGACACGTTATGACCATCCCAGAAAAATTAGTCATTAAAACATGAGTAGTAACATCAGGTAATTAATTAGTTACAAACAATTACGGAAAGATGTATTGGCAAATGTTTGGTTGCTGTTTTATTGTAATTTCATTAAGCCTAGTGTTAACCTGCTAGTTTTGAACCAATGCATATCCACATGTATATATAAAAACAAGTTGTTAGATGGTCCAGTTCCTTCAGACAAAGATAAACCAGTTATAGTGGCATTACGTGATAGAAATATCTCCAGCCACCTTTTGGAGATTCAGGACGATGTGAGAAGCAAACCATCTTCACTCTGGCCGGCGCCTCACATTACCCAACGCCTTTAACTCCTTCAGCCCTGGTAGGTGCTGGAGAGTGATGCTTTAAAGTGTTAGCACCGATTTAACCAGACGATAGACCTCCGTCCGCACCCTATCGCCCAGAAAGAGGATAGTGGACTACAGGAGGACATCCAGGGAGTGCAACCATTACTACTGCACTCCTACTCCAAGTTAGGGTGCGCCATTCCTATTTCATTCTCGCTGCTACCAGACGACTTGATTCAGCTTAGGAGGGCACCCCAAAAATGAATGAGTTCATGAAGGCTAAATCTCCAACCCTAAAGTTCGAAAAGTGCCTCCTTCGACCAAGCGAGTAGGAATAAAATGTAAAACTAGCATAATCGAAGAGAGGGAGCTGAAAACTGAACTCAGTATAGAAAACAACATAAACCATCAGATAATACAGTATATAAATTGGATTTTGGAAAATGTGCAAGAATACATTATGTAAAGACAAATATCTAACTGAAAAGCACATTATTATTTTCCCCTTTCTGTCCTCCGAGCCAGGACAAAATAAAATATGTGAGAGTGGAAGAGAGGAAAGTGCAAATTGGGCTTCACTAGTCATCTTATCAGTAAGGGGGGGATGGGAAGGGAGGAACGGGGAAAAAGAGGAAACGAAAGAAAAGACAAAATGAAGGGCGAGGGGGGGGGGAAGAGATGTGGGAAGGAAGGGAAGAAGGAAAGAGAAGAGAGGAAAGGAGAGGAGAGGGCAAAGTATAGGGAAGATAAGTAAACAGGGATGAACAGACGAGGGGAGAAGAAAGGAAGGAAACTGTGGAAAAAGAGAGGAGAATAGTTGAGGAGAAATGGAGGGAAGAGAGAAGATGATTCAGGAATGTTCAGACTGAGCTGGATCTTAGGAAAGAGGAGAATGGAGGAAAGGGGGGGGGAGGAAGGGAGAGAGAGAGAGGAGAAAAGAGGAGAGAAAAGGCAGGCAAGTGAAGAGGAAAAAGAAAGCAGGCAAGTGAAGAGGATAGAGAGCAGGGAACTGATAAGGATAAAGGGCAGAGAAGAGATGAAAGATGGGTAAAGTGAGGAGGGGAATGGGGAGGAAGAAATGGAAAGGAAAAGAACTGGAGAAAAGAGAGGAAAGGAAGGGATGTGAAGGTAAGAAGGGAAGGAAAAAAAATAGGAGAAAGAAAAGAAGGGAACGAAAGGGATGTGAAACGAAAAACAAGAGAGGAAAAAGAGGGTAAGGGAGGAGCATATGAAAATGAAGGCACAGATGGTAAGGGACAGAACAGGTGGGGAAATGAGGAAAGGGAAGGGAAGAAAAGAGAAAAGAATGGAAAAGACAGGAAGGGAGGAAAGAACAAGAAAGAAGGAAGGAAAGGTGTTGATGGTAAGGGACAAAGGAGGAAGGGACGGTTGAGGGAAGAAGGAAGAATCTAGAAATGACCGACTTCATCATAGAAGACAGGAAGGGAGGAAAGAACAAGAAGGAAGGAAGGAGAGGTGTTGATGGTAAGGGACAAAGGAGGAGGGGACGGTTGGGGGAAGAAGGAAGAATCTTTAGAAATGACAGACTTCATCAATATTCAAATCATATTCACACACACACACACACACATACATACAACGGGGTCACAGAGGTGGCGTGAATCCCTTCATTTGAACAGGAGGATTTGGGGAGACAATCCTATGTAATCCCTCGGTGTGTCAGCTTAGGATTAGGTGGTATCGATGTGTTCTTGCGGGTTAAGTGACCCCCTTTGCATTTCCTCCCTCCTTTAGCACCCTTTATCTTCAGCACCTCTTCCCTCTTCAGTATCTCTCTTCCTTAGCACCTTGTAGCACCTCTTATTCTTAACATATCTTCCTTCGTAGCATCTCATCCTTAGCACTTCTTCCCTCTTAGCACCTCTTATCCTTAGCACTTCTTCTTTCTTAGCACTTCCTTCCTCTAAGCACCTCTTCCCTATACGCACTTCTTCCCCCTTCCTCCTCTTACTCTTGGCACATCGTCCCTCTTATTCTTCTTATCCTCAGGACATCTTCGTTTTTAGTACATTTTCCCCACAGACCTCTTCCTTACTAGTTTAATCACGCATATGGAACGTTGATACTAATTGTTACGTAATTTTGGTAAACTATATAGATATTAAAACTATATAAATAACATACGAGAAAATAATGAAGTATGGAATGCAAAACTATTAATAAGTAAGGAAAGAGATGTCTGAAAATCTCTAAGCCTATGAGAATATAGAACAGGAATGGGTGTGTGTGTGTTTTATCTGCGTTCGCTACACGGTCACCGTCAACTTTATCAGCATTTTCAAAATCATACCTTTCTTCTTTTTCCCTTCCTATCCTCTCAGCTTCTCCTCCTCTTCCTCCTCATCTTTCGTTACCTTTTCAGCTTTTCCTCCTTTTTCCCTTACTAGTTTTCTCATCTTCCCTTTTTTCTTCCTGTCCATTATTATTTTTTTCAGTGAATAGGCATCACCATGAATATAACAAATATTATACCAACTTATACATTTCCTTATACTTATTTCTCAAGCTTTTCGACCTACTTATTTCTCAAACGTTTCATTATACTAATTTCTCAAACGTTTCGGCATATTTCTTAAACGTTTCAGTGTAGTTAAGGTATTTTTCATTCGTGTCGGTATATTTCTACCTGATCGTCAGTGAGTCTATAAAAACACAAACATTATATTATATAGTAGTTAGTTTTCACTGGTAAAATCAGGGAAGTGTAAAAAAAAAAAAAAAATGAGACAGAGCCAAGATTTCAGAGGCTTAAATAATACGTGACTGAACAGTGTGGTTTATTTTACTGCGCATGCTGTTCATAAATCTCTCCGTTTTGCATTTTCTCTTTCCTTGTCTGAATCCTACCTCTCATATTTAGAATTGAATAAAGGCCGGGATAATGATGGTGTCGACGACGACGACGTTAATGATGATGATGATGATGGTGATGATGATGATAATAATACTAACGATACTGATGATAAAGTAATACCGTATATTCTGTGTGCTTCTTAGACTCCACGAAGATGATACTGTCACGCAGTTTGTGGAAATGTCTGCGAGACAAACATGTTGTTCGTCACATCCACGGTGTCACTTTTCCCGCTTTTAAGTTTCGGTTCCCTACGGACACTAAAGTTTCTGATATCTTCCTTTTACTTCATAACTCCTGTTCTTCTTCATCTACATTCAGTTACCTTTTTATTCTTCTTCCTCCTCCGCCTCCTTTTTCATTCCTAACTCCTGCTCCTCATCCTCTTCTCCCTTCCCCTTCATCCTTCTCCTTTTTAGGGTCCAACATTTGGTCTTTTCCCTAGCTCTTCCTCCCTCTCTTCCTCTTCTATTACATTCTTTCAGCCTCTTCCCTCATCTTTATTTCTACCACATTCTCTTTTTACTTTCATTTCGTTCCAACTCAGCCCTTTTCCACCCACCAGATTTAGTTTCCTGTTTACATTCTAGCTCCTCTTCCTTTTTCTCTTCTCCTTTTTCCTCCGTTGCAATTTTCTTGCATATCCTACATTTAATCTCTGTCTGATTTTGACTCCACCCTATCTTCCTCACTCTTCCATCTCTCACTCTTCCACCTCCTATATTTGCATTCACTCTTTGCAGACGACACTCAATTGCCCAAAACTACATCACTGTAATTTCTCATTGATCTCCCTCCAAAATACATCAGTTCATTCTAAATCGGGAAGCTACATTCATCCCTAAATTCCCTTCCACCGCATTACCAGTATATTAATTTCTCCATTATCATTTCTTGCAACTGTTATTTTACCCATTCTCTCCTAACTACATACGCTCTCTCCAAACTGCAAGCTACCTTCATCCATACTGCTGCCCCTATGCTCCTATGAACCGTCAGCTGGCGCATGGCACCCATCTGATAGCAAACTCTCACTCATTTTCTGTCTACCTCTCCAATGCAAGAGTTAACCGATACTCCCAGTCCTTCATGTATGCAATGGGTCAACTCTGAAACTGTCTACCTCTCTCTGCGTTTCCTTCTGTCTATGACCTCCAGCCTTATAAATACAATGTGCTCATACATCTCGAAATGAATGGATCTCGATTTTTTTTTTTTTTTTTTAAGGAACAGTTTTCCGGGCTTCTAGCCTTCGGCTCCATCTTTCTTGTTAAAAGAAAAAAATTCTTCCCTCCAAACAACAATATTTTCCCTATAATCATTTCCTGTAAACTACATAAATTCATCCACTCCCTCCAAACCACATTCATTCCTACACTCCCTCCTTCCCTCCAAACGACATTCCCTTTCCCCAAATGTTCGTGAAGCCGGCTGCATTTTTGGGCCACTTCCTGTCACAGTTGCAGAAGGGGAGAGGAACTTTTAGGAGGCTTACAGAAAAATATTACCTGCGCTCCGCCACTGCCCAGGACCTACTGACAGATCTCTTGCAACTGGAAACTAAACCGCCTGCACGCTGTATTTCAGCCAAAGCTGTGACCACTGCAGAAGGCAATGAAAGTAACGGCAGCAATGATGGTTATATTCTTTTCACCCTAACTTGGCGTAAAATTGCCATCTCTTCATCTTGACTGCTGAGCTGTAGCAGGATATTAACACAAGAATATGGTGCTAGTCACAAAGAAGTACTACTCAAAGTATATAGGTCCGTAGCATTGCCTTATTCTGCTACTGAATCACGCGAAATTTACATCCACTCATCTCCACGCCTCTACTTACTGAAACCCACTTGCACCAACATCCTTATGAATAATGTAAAGTCGATAAAAAAAAAGTATCGCTCAACAGAGGTACGAAGATATCCGAAATAATTTGAAATAATCAGTATGGTTTTTGAAACCTTTTTGAAGTCTCAAGAGGGTTTAATTTACTATCACCGTCAGGAGGATGTTAAAAAAAAAAAAACGGTATGTGACCTATGAACGCAAATTTACCAGCTTGGGGAGAATTCATCAAGCAGTGTTCCAACAGCCATCGTCAGTGGTGTTAGAATTTCTCGCAAGTGTACAAGGATAGTTTTTAGATCGACTCTCTCTCTCTCTCTCTCTCTCTCTCTCTCT
>JAGKTI010022214.1:0-15366 GCA_018397915.1 Birgus latro | reverse complement strand
ATTCAATCCAAACATATTAAAGAGGAATTCAATCCAAACATATTAAAAAGGAATTCAATCCAAACATATTAAAGAGGAATTCAATCTAAACATATTAAAGAGGAATTCAATCCAAACTTTCATCTTACCTCTGCAATGGCCGGCCGCCAGTCTGTTGCGTGTGGAACTTGGACGTGTTGTGCATAATCCATTGCAACAACCGGTCCAGCTTCTCAGTTTTGGTCTCTTCAAAGTTTTTTCTGACCATCTTGTCATATGAGACACTAAGGTCAAAGGAAACCTGGAGACACAAGATAACAACATCATCATCATCATCACAATGACCACCACTATCATCATCACCACAATCACACCTACAATCATCACATTCATCATCATTACCAGAACCACCACCACTGCCATCATCATCATCATCATCATGGAGTCTGAACAAGAAGCAATACAACAAGCAACATGAGAAAGGGGAGGGAATCTGCAGGGGCACAGATGTTTCGGTTATCGCTTCCTGTTCAGACTCTCCAAAAATGGGTTGTGTGTATCCTGAAATGTTAAAGAAAATAAAGAATTAACACTCCAACCTGCATCTCTCTCCCATCCATCAATTTACCGTATGCTGTATCCTGTAACCTCACCTTCTTTGAATCCTTCCAGTCTACGGTGATAAAGTGCAAGTTTCTCTGATCATGGCAGAACTGACGCCTCCCATCCAGTGAGAAGTCTCCGATAAACCTGGGGCTGCGGAGAGTCGAGGAGGCGTGGTTGTACTGGCTCCGAGGATGGACCTGGAATTCATTGTGCTTTGGATCCGACGACGACTGTGGTGACCTGCCTCTCCTAGGTCTCTTGTCTGGTTGGTAATTCCTCGGACTGCGTTCTCTCTTGTACCTGAGGAAGGACTTATAAAAGGGCATTAGTCTAGTTTCAACCCCATTACTATATTTTTCTTTTACTCCATTTTTTTTCAATACTGTATTTTTTCTTTTAATGCATATATATATATTTTTTTCAGTCTGACCAAATTAGACAGGTCTTCTCCACGATTTTCCACCACAACTGCTTCGTTTAATTTCACACTTCGTAAATAAGGAAGGGGACAATCCTCCAACTCCCAGCCCCATCCACTCATGAATCTACGCCAAAATAAGGTTAGGTTCGGTTAGGGGAGGTAAGGGTATGGCATAGTAGGTTAGGTTAGCTTACATTTGGTCATTTTCAAGTACACTATATATATGTGATAGCGGACAAAGCTAGGAATTGGAGTAGCCCCTTTATTAAGTACTGTACCAAACGATGCATCTGTAATGGAAAAATTGTTGAGAAGGCCCCCTAATTCAGTCAGTCAAAAAATATCATCTATCTATCTATTGCCGGACGCCTTAATCCCACAAAGGGTGGCCACAAACAAATCACCTCTGTGTCACCCGGTCCCCCGCCATTTCACTGCCTTGCTCAAAAAACACATTTGACAAACCGTTCCTGATTTTGGACTGATGCCTTACATTATCCATACTACCGTGCCCAATCTAACCCTAAAAAATCAAAATAAAATACTATACTAAAGCTGTTTTTACCTGAGGGACCTGAGATACTCCTAAAATTTTAATATTAAGCTGTGGTCGCATGATATACAATGACCCTTAGTTAGGAATGAGTCTCCTTGGTTACTAGTGAAATTAATCCCCTGATGTGACTACTCTTGGGTATGAATTAAGCTGGAACTAAAATATGTTACTCCTACAACCTTAAATTAATGGAAAAACTCCAGACAACATGAAAAGAACACAGGAAAAAAATACATGGAGTGGAATACATAATGTGAAAACTTACTCCAATTTACCCCTTCCATTTCTGACACATTTATTTATCCAAGAAGGTATTATCTTCAGCCAAGTTTTACCACGTTTCGGATTGAGCTTTTGAACTAGAAGGATTAGGTTTAGCATTCATTGATCCCTTGAAAATGAATGAGCTTTCCTTGAGTGAATAAAACCGTGTTCTGACTGCAAGAATAAAAGAATAAAGTACAAGATATCAACGAACTAATGAAGCCTATACCAATTACCCGATGCCGCTACAAACACAGAATCACTCTTCCTACAGACAACCCTTCCCTACTCCTACTTTGCCAGCACAGGACAGCAAAGGGTGTAGCTAGAATTAAAAATGGAGTGGACAAGGATGGTAAAGCCTAATTATTCGATGATCTAAGGAAACTAGAGATCTGGGAGCATTTACACCACCATATTTCAAGATAAAGCCCCTTCAGAGGAAAATGTCTAGGGCAAATTTCCCCTGCAGACTATGACATACCTCCTAAATCAACGAAAGCACAAAATATACCAAAAATATAAGCAATACTTACATGCTTGTGCTATTGCAGTGACAACCCGACTATCATTATATCATTATCTGTGAGGTTGAACACGTAAATCCTTTTCTGCTATAATCCCTTGGGGGTGATAATTGATAATATAACTTCCCGGTGAGTTATGCTTCACCCTGGGCCGTGATTGTGGCAAATGTCAAGGCGGGGGAGGAATGAGGAAATAAAAAGTATGCAGCCATGACCTACAACCCTCTGCCGCTCTTGTATCTTGTATCTTCCATATTTCACGTTTTTTTTTTTTATACTGTTGCCGTGTGGTTCATTTTTCTGCTATATTATAAAAAGAAAAAAAAAAACACGCTACAGCCAGCAGAAAATGCAGGCGAACTTTTTCTCATGGATATACGTTTGTGGTGATGCTGTGGCTCGGTTGCTATGGCACTGGCCTCCTGTAAAGGGGATGCTCTTAAGATACCCATCACTGACTGCCAGGTGTACTTCCTTGACCCCTTCAGTTGACATACTTTCACATTTTCTCGATACTTTCAGACGACTATACATTACCCAACCTTGTTTTCCCCATCAAGAGCGTATAGGTCCAGGAATAGGCTACCAGTCCCAACATTTAAGGCAATGGTGGCCAGTTTCTCTTCCCTGAGTGGCATTATGGGAGCAATAAACTCCAACCAACCCTCAGATGAAAACCCTTCCAGATGCAACATAGGGGTGGAGCGCCTTAATCCATCAGGCCACCAGTCATCTGGTTCTGTGGTTACCACCCAGCCTAGTAAATGTGTAAGATTTAGCCTTCATTACTCCATTTAATATGAGAGCGCTCTCCGAAGATGAATATAATAAGAGAGAGAGAGAGAGGGAGGGAGGGAGGGAGAGAGAGAGAAAGAGAGAGAGAGAGAGGGAGAGAGAGAAAGATCGTAGTAAGCTCAGATGGATTCCAGTCAACAGTTTTTGCTACTTCATGCGAGGAGAAGAGTGAAAGACTGACTATTGTAGGACTATATGTGAGTGAGGTGGAGAGAGACAGGGTAGGGGAGACCAAGGGACTGGAGAAAACCAAGGGGCTGGAGGGAGGGCAGTCAGATAGCTGAGGATAGAATGGCAATATGGCATAGAGGTGGTTAGTAGGTGACCATCTTTGCGGGATTAAGGCCTTTGGCAATTGATAGATAGATACACAGACCACTGACGAAGGTTTTCCAATGACTTCAGAGATTTATTGAATTTAGCGCGCTGTCATGGTCTCAGTCATGCCTACGGAACAAGGTTATGTAAAAGCCAAAAATATTCTTCCTCACACATGTACAGAAGCATAATAATTCAAATAATAACACACATGAAAAATCGTTTTCATTAAAAGAGCACACAGGAATAATAAGTTTTACAGATACTGTTTTCCTTAATATAATTATATTCCACAGCGTGAGTGCTAACTAAACACAGCAACACCACTGGGTTGTTTTCGTGACAAATTTGTGTATTGCCTCATCGGAAGTAAAAAAATCCTCTGCCAGGTCAAAATGAGTGAAGGTTGGGCAAAGGCAGCAGAGGAGCAGGAAGCCAAGGATCTGGCAGCAAAGGTGAGAGTAGAAATATATGCTGAAATAATAAAATACTGAGAAATATAAAGTTGAGTTTGGCAGCCTTATTTATGGATATCACACGAATTAAACGTAACAAAATCAAGTACAGAACCAAATCAAAGCCAAAAGAAAAATAAAAGGCCAAGGATATAGTGGCAAAGGTTAATATAGAGAGGTATATAAAATTATCAGCAGTTTCAGAGGGTCTAAATATGAAGATGGTTTCCACGCCGCTTCACTTGGTTTGATGTGCACGTATCTTACCACATAATTTTGCTTTATCTATTGCCAGATACCTTAATACCTTAATCTCATAAGGGGTGGCCATAGACAAATTGCTTCCATGCCACCCTGTCCCCCACCATTTCACTACCCTCCCCCCCAGCTCACACCCCGATCTCATACCTCTCCACACCATTCCTCCATCTCATCCTCTGCCTCCCCCCTCCACCTCACTCACATACGCTCTCCTCATTAGTCTCTCGCCTTCCATTTTGATTCACAGATTATGTTTGTATATAGTGGAAGTTGTCTCATATAGGGCTGTAATATTGTCCCTTTGTAAAGATGCTACGGTAAGTTAGGATAGGGTAGTGTCATTATTCTGGTAGAAATAGATGTCAGAATTGCATGCATCACACTAAAGACTTAAGAAAAAATTAGTTTTAATGTTTATTTTTTATTTATTTAGCTTATTTTTTGAGTCGGGGAGAGGAATAGCTAATTATTTAATGGTTAGATTGAGTGCAGTTAGGTTAGGTTAGGGTAAGATAGGATGAGTTGTTAGGATAATGTTGCATATTTTGGGTTTAGGTTTGACTTTGTAGAGCTCTTTTTTTTTATAAGGAAGAAGGAACCAAAGATCAGGAGCCCACAAACTATTCCTTTCAAGAAAAAACAAAGACTACAAGAGAGATCCAAATTCAAGATCCGTTCATACGCTCCCTCAATATGAAGCTGGTTTATTTTGGCCTGTTTTTGGTGTTTATTGTTTTATTCAGCAGAAAGTGAATCTTAGATGCCTGAGAGTGTTGATAGTGTCACCATAAATCCCTTCATGAGTGGCATAGTAATCTAGCTAATGCCAGATAATTTTTGTGCTGAGAGTGAGTCTGAAGATCGTATGCTTAAAGCCAAAATCGCGGAGTGGAGTGCAAGACCGTAATTGTGACGGTTGTTTACGTACTGGTAACGGCTGTGGCTATTACGTACAGTGAGTTGTAGCAATAGATCAACATTAGAATACGATGCTAGTCATGAATAAGTGCAAGGGGGTAAGAAGTAGAGCCATAGTATTTTCTCTGTGCCAGTGAGCTATGTGAAATAAGCTGCAAAAACGGGAGAATGTGGTCCATATTTTGAAAGGAGTATTGTAGCTCGTGTCTTGTAATTAGTAGAGAAAATCAAGTTCTCAAGAAAAGCTGAAAATGAACCAACAGGGCAAGAGAATGTGAAAAAAGTGATAAGGACTGAATGTAGAGGTATATGAGAGAGGGGGGTGTGAGCTGGGGGGAGGGCAGTGAAATGGTGGGGGGCAGGTTGACATGGAGGCGATTTGTTTGTGGCCACCCCTTATGGGATTGAGGTGTCTGGCAATAGATAGATAGATAGACAATTGTATTTACCTGAGCTCGAGTCATAGGAGCTTGAGCGAATAAAATAATGCCTTCATGTCTGACCGGTTGAGGAGTTAAAGCTTCCCAAGACAGTGATAAAGCTTTAAGTTTTTTTTACAGGTTGAGTAGTTAAAGCTTTCTTAGGCAGGTGATACATTTCCTAAGATTTCAGTTTTTTTTACAAGTTGAGGAGTTCAAGCTTTCTTAGATTGATGAGAAGCTTCCCAAGACAGTCATAAAGCTTTCATTTTTTTTGACAAGTTCAGGAGTTCAAGCTTTCTTAGATGGATGATAAGCTTCCCAAGACAGTCATAAACCTTTCATTTTTTTAACAGGTTCAGGAGTTCAAGCTTTCTTAGATGGATGATAAGCTTCCTAAGAAAGTGATAAAGCTTTCATTTTCTTTACAGGTTGAGGAGTTCAAGCTTTCTTAGATGGATGATAAGCTTCCTAAGATAGTGATAAAGCTTTCCCTTTTTTTAACACGTTCAGGAGTTAAAACTTTCTTAGGCAGATGATAAGCTTCCTATGACAGTGATAAAGCTTTCATTTTCTTTATAGGTTGAGGAGTTAAAGCTTTCTTAAATGGATGATAAGCTTCCTAAGACAGTCATAAAGCTTTCATTTTTTAAAGCTACAGGTTGAGGAGTTCAAGCTTTCTAGGACAGATGATAAGCTTCCTAAGATAGTGATAAAGCTTTCTCTT
This sequence comes from Birgus latro, assembly GCA_018397915.1. Lineage (NCBI taxonomy): Eukaryota > Metazoa > Arthropoda > Malacostraca > Decapoda > Coenobitidae > Birgus > Birgus latro. The sequence continues at coordinate 9,120 of JAGKTI010022214.1, read as the reverse complement.
TTTTTAACAGGTTCAGGAGTTAAAGCTTTCTTAGGCAGATGATAAGCTTCCTATGATAGTGATAAAGCTTTCATTTTCTTTATAGGTTGAGGAGTTAAAGCTTCCCAAGACAGAGGACAAAAAGGAACCAGCGAAGGAAGACAAGGCAAATGCGAGCGACTCCTCTTCCAGTGAGGAGAGTGTTACCCCCGGCGAGTTATCCCTCTTGCGGAAGGTTATGAGGAAGGGCATCGTGGAGACCAAGAACAAGGTTGAAATTTACCAGAAGGACCCAAGCAACCCTCTCTTCAGCATCAAGAGTTTCGAAGCCCTCAACCTGCGCAAGGAACTCCTCCAGGGGATTTATGAGATGGGGTTCAAACTCCCGTCGAAGATTCAGGAATTTTCGCTCCCAACACTCCTCGCTGAGCCGTATGTCTTGAATTTGGCGCTCTGTTGTCTTGTTTTTGTTTTGTCATGGAGGGGACAATCGTATGGGATTCTGGCCTTTGGTTCCTTCTTGCTTGCATTAAAAAAAATATATATACGGTATATGGATGTGGTAGAGGTGCGGACAGTATATTGATCTTGTTTTTGGCCGAATAATTTATGAAACTTTACATTTATGTGGATGTGACATGGAGGCGATTTGTTTGTGGCCACCCCGTGCGGGATTGAGGCGTCTGGCAATAGATTGAGAGCATTAAGAGAAATATTCTGTGATGGTTTGGCTATGTGGAGAGGATAGAGAATGAGAGACTGACTACAAGAGTTTATGTGAGTGAAGTGGAGTGGGAGGGGGACACTGAGGATGAGATGGAAGGATAGAATAGAGAGAGATGTGAGAGAGGGGTGTGTGAGTTGGAGGAAGGGCAAGTAACTGGTAGAGGGCAGGGTGACATGGAGGTGATTTATTTGTGGCCACCCCTTATGGGATTAAGGTGTCTGGCTATAGATAGATAGACAGGTAGCTATATTTACATTTTCCCGATTAACAATTCAGTTATCATCATCATCATCATCATCATCCCAGTGTCTTCTTCCTCATGTAAGAATAGGATGAGGTAGGGTTCAGAAAACAAGCAAAGAGAATACACAATAGAGGGAAAACTAATCAACAACATGGTTAGTGAAATGGGTCACACATTCATTCACACACCATCCAGGCCCTTGGAATCCTGACTATTACCTTTTTACTCACCGGTATTTATTTACGTATCTATGTCATTTATTTTTCAGACCCGTAAACCTGATTGCCCAGTCGCAGTCGGGCACAGGGAAGACCGCAGCCTTCACCCTGGCAATGTTAAGCCGCATGGATACCACCAAGAAGTGTACCCAGGTTTGTGTAGGCTGGCGTTGTTCTTGTTCTTGATGCAGACTCATTTGAACGTGAACCCAGTGGACTACAGGCTGAAGTTCCCCTTGTCCTGCTCTATGCCAGTCTTTACTTTCCTTATTACACCTTGTTCGTTCGTTCGTTCGTTCGTTCGTTTTTGAAGGCTCCAACATGCTTGCATGTGTCGGCCTTGGTCACCTAATGGCGGCTCTCCACGCTGCTCGATCTCTGGCAGCCTCCCTATTCAGTCCCTTAACCCTTAAGTCACATTTAATGATCTCGTCCCATGTCTTTCTCAGTCTACCCCTCCCAACCCCTCCCCCAATATTAACACTTCTCACCCTCTGTACCCAATTATCATCCCCCATCCTCTCCACATGTCCAAACCACCTCAGCCTACCTCTCCTCATCACAACACCAATACACTCCAGTCCCATCCTACCTCTCAACTCTTCTATCGTAAACCCAGCCCCCCCAGGCCTTGCACGCAGGGACGCACTGCACATCCACCTAATCATTGTCATTTCTGTACGTTTAAACCTGCGAATATCTTCTTCCTTTACTGCCCAGGTCTCACTACCATACAGCATCACACTCCTAACACATGCTGCATACAAAGACCCCTTAGCACGTAAGGAGAGTCCTCTCAATGTCAGGAGAGGCAACAGCTCCCTGAACTTCTTCCAACCACTTCTCACTCTAGCAACCGAGCTAACTCCAGCCCCACCTCCGGCACATAACATGTCTCCCAGATAACAAAACTCCTCCACACACTCAAGAGACTCACCTGCAAGTTCAACCCTCTCACGCCTAACAATCTCCACCTGCTCTCCCCGACACACCGCACACATGAAATCAGCATTATCTCGCAGTCTACCTCTAATACCACTACATCTCTTGTGCACCCACTTATCACAAACACTGCACAAGATGGAATTATCCCACACCCATGTGGCAAACTGCACATGGCCACTCTCCCTCTCCTCTGATTGTACCGCCACCAACCCGAGATATCATCACTTTTGTTTTATCTGCATTTACCCTTAAGCCCTTGTACCCCATACCATCTCTCCACTTCTTAAATCTTTCCTCAGCCTCCCCTTCATTCTCAGCAATCAACACCAAATCATCAGCATACAACATCTCCCATGGGAGTCCATCTCTGAAGTCACGTGAGAGGGCTTCGAGCACCATGATAAACAACAAGGGACTCAAAACTGACCCCTGATGCTCACCAACATTCACGGGAAACTCATCACTCAAAACTCCATTCACTCTTACCTGGGTGTGAGCACCCACGTACATGGCCATAACCACCCTAACCAGCCACTCTTCCAACCCTAGCTTTCTCATTGCCCACTTCACCACCTCTCTAGGGACTCTGTCAAAGGCCTTTTCCAAATCAACAAAAACAAAATACAATTCCCTTTTCTTGCCAATATATTTTTCCTGAAGCTGTCGAACAATGAATATGGCATCAGTGGTCCCCCTGCCTGGCATAAACCCAAACTGCATCTCATTGATATTCACTCTTTCTCTAATCATACCTTCTAGAACTCTCTCCATTACTTTCATTATCTGATCTAAGAGCTTTATACCTCTGTAATTTCCCCTTTCCAGGGCATCACCCTTCCCTTTGTACACATTTACAATTACACTCTTCAGCCAATCATCTGGGACCACACACTCATATATAATCATATTTATCAGGTCAGTGACTAACCTCACCCCAATATCTCCTGAGGCCTTCAACATTTCAGCAGTCAACCCAGACGCACCTGCCACCTTCCCCACCCGCATCCTGCCTATTGCCTCACTCACAGCAGCAGCGTCAATCAAAGGCCAAGGCCCAAACACTGGATCACCTGGCTCCAAACCTTCCCTATCCCAATCAAACTCCTCATTCAACAACCGGCTATAATGTTCTCTCCATGCATCTTTAATATCCTCACTGTTCACCACTACCCTTCCTTCATCATTCTTCACACACTGCTTGCCTACAATGTCCCGATTATCTCTCTTCACCTGATTTGCCACCCTAAAAACCATATTTTTCCTTCCTTCATGATACCCCATCTAATTCTCGTTGTTTTCCCTTTAGGCGCTGTGTCTGTCACCCACTATGGAACTTGCTCTTCAGACCCTGCAGAGTGTGAAGCAGATGGGGAAATACTGCACAGATATTACCATGCGCTCAGCCGTCAAGGGGGACACATGTAAGTTTGCTTGGAACATATTATTTTCCTTGACAAAATCTATCAGTCTATCTATTTATCTGTCTATTGTCAGACGCTTTTATCCTGTTATGGATGACCACAAACAAATCGCCTCCATGTCGCCCTGTCCCCCGTCATTTCACTGCCCTGCTCCCAGCTCACATGCCCCTCTCTCATATACCACTCCACTCCATCCCCCCATCTCATCCTTGGCCTCCCCCTCCCTCTCCTGATAATGTTTTATATGTGTAAGTCATGCAAATTAACCCATTGAGCCATATATCATTATTATTTTACCGTTTTGATATTATGGTGAGTGAATGGAAGTGTTGCCCATTGGACTGTGCAAATTTGGGCTGTTTGGACATTGCCGCTCCTCCCCCTGCCCTAGGATGGGAAAGGAGGTCCCGATGATGGTGATGATGATTCTTATGCGGTGCGGCCATCACCCAGCCCAAAATACAACTCGCAAACAGTCCAAAATCAGTTCACTTTGCTTACACTGAAGTTCCGACCTCCACACCACATCACACTTACTCACCACATGCATCACACTGTCATAACAGCCTCTGCATAATTTTACAAGTCCTCAGAGTGACTGGTTGAGGTAGTCAATTTCCTGCAGTCTGTGGGTTTACAGTGAGATGTACTTGGGTTTTCAGTAGCAATAACAGCAAGAGATTTAGTTCCTTCCAGCAGTTTTCAGCAGTCGTAGGACAGTTTTCAGCAGTTGTAGGGATGTAATTAACTTGTTTAGGCTTCCACTTCAGAGGACACATCAGCTGTACCATGCCCAACCTCAGTATTTGAATCCCTTGAGAGGAAGCACAGTATCGTTGGATTTGATTGATTTTATCCCACTGCCTTGCTTTCCGTTTCCTTGCTTCTGGATCCTGCTTCACCCCATCTTTAGGATGATGGTGATGGTGGTGATTTTATAGTCTGTTGATGGTGGTGATTTTATAGTCTGTTGATATTGGTGATTAGGGTGGTAACAGGGGCGATGATGATGATGGTTACTGCTACCATTTCAGTACCTCGTGGTGAGAGGGTGACGGAGCACATTGTAATTGGCACGCCTGGCAAGCTGGTAGATTGGACCACAAAGTACAAGTGTCTGGACCTTCGTAACTGCAAGGTGTTCGTGCTGGACGAGGCCGATGTCATGATTGCCACACAGGGACATCAGGTATTGCCTTTCTGTTATCACTGAACTCTGTGTAGGTTCATTTTTGTTTCATCTGTAAAGGCTCCAACATCCTTGCATACATTGGCCTTGGTCATCTAATGGCAGTTATCCACACTGCTCAGCCTCTAGCAGCCTTTCTGTTCAGTCCCTTATCCCTGAAGTCACACTGTATGACTTTGTCCCAAGTCTTTGTCAGTCTGCTTCTTTCAGCTCAAACCTCATCATTTGCATCTGTCATCCTCTGCACCCAGTTGCCATCCTCCATCCTTGCAACATGCCCAAACCATCTCAAATGTACCTTTTCTCATCACGGTACCAATACTATACTTTCAAATCCCATCCTCTGTCTCAACTCCCCACTACACATCCATCCATCATTAACATCTCTTTACATTTTGGCCTATGGATATCCATTTCGTTTACCGCCCAGTTCTCACTACCATCCAGCATTGCATTCCTACTTTACTATACAAACTGTAATAAAATATTTTTTATTGCAGGATCAGTCTGTACGTATCCATAAACAGCTGCCCAGAGATTGCCAGATGATGCTGTTTTCTGCCACCTACGTGGATGAAGTTGTGAACTTTGCCAAGGCCATCATTAAGGATCCCGTCACTTTCCGTTTACGCAAAGAAGATGAAACACTGAAGAATATCAGACAAGTAAGTTTCCTTGCTTAACCAATTTCTGCAAAAGTGGTTACTTGTCTTTCATTTTACATATTTCACATGTTGCTTCTTTGTATAATGTTTATTGCATTTGGCATACCAAGTCATATGCAGTTTATACAAGATACTTTGTCTGAAGTGAAACTGCTGTTCTTGCATATCTTCTATACACAACTTGTTTTCTTGGAGGTGGCTGGCACTGCTAATGCCTTGAAAAACACCAGAGGACTGATTGATGTTGATGATGATGATGATGATGATGTGCATTTTTCCAATTATCCAATATATTTCCCCAGATGTACGTGGAGTGTAAGAGTGCCGAAGAGAAGTACCAAGCCATCAGCAACATCTTCTCTATTCCCGTGGGCAGCGCTATGTTCTTCTGCCACACCAAACACACCGCTGTCTGGTTGTCAAAGCGGCTCCAGGAAGATGGAAATCAAGTCGCTCTCCTAACGGGTATCATTGCAACTTTTATGAACTTGTTGCTGATTATTGTTGATGTTCCACCTTAATTAGGGCCATATTACCTTTTGCAGCTTATTTCACATAGCTCAGTGGCAGAAAAGGACTGCTACAACTCTACATCCCTTCCATAGCACTTCTCTGACTAGCATCGTATTTTAGAGCTGATGTCTCGTTACAACCGAGCATTCAAGTTGGGGAGATGATAATTTTAGACCAAGATAGATTAATACGGGTATAGTTTCCTTCCCTTAAATATTGTGAACCACATTTACTGAACTTTTAGGCCTTTATGCCCTGGTAGTACTGTAGATAAGAAAGATTTAAGTAAAGATATTAAGGAAGACAATTTAAGTAGAGATATCAAGGAAGATGGTTTAAGTAAAACTGTTAAGAAAGACATAATTTAAGTGAAGATAGTAACTTGTTTTATCGTCCTGCAGGTGACTTGACGCCTGACGAGCGAGTGAAGGTGCTGGAGCGGTTCCGTGATGGCCACGAACGTGTCCTCATCTGTACCAACGTCCTGGCGCGTGGCATTGACGTGGACTCTGTATGATTTTGTTTATGTTTAGCCATGATTTTAGTAAGATAAGAAACTCCATGGAAGTGTCACAGAGCTGGCAGGATTTTTGTCTGTCCTCTCATCCTATTTCTCCATCTTTCCTGTCACTTTTTATTACTCCTCTTTCCTTTTCAGGTGGTTGTACATTGAGTGACAAGGCTAATGGTTTCCTGTAAGTCAAGAAGCCCTTTACAATGCTGGGTGGTAATCATATAACCAACACACATGCTTTCCCTACATGTCAACAAGTGGGTTGGTGGAGGGTTAGTGCCCCTCCCCGTAAAGCAACCAAAGACAAACGGCCACCCCTTATGGGATTATGTCATCTGGCTATAGCGAGATAGCGAGGTTTTTGATAGTTGGTGGAATGACTGACATGTATATTAAAAAAAAATGTATGGGGAAAGGTTCAGGATGTTGATTTATGCTGATGAGGTGAGAAACAGTCAGCAGTGAATTTTTAAAAGTTCATTCATTCATTCAGTCTTTCATTCATCATCTAACCCAGGGGGGGCAGTTGTGAGAATAATTGTGTCTTACAGATGTTGCAAGAGTGACTTAATAAAACAGTGAGTGTGAATTTCTTTTGCACGTGTGATTGGTAGTGTATTTAGTCAAATCGAAGGACTGATTTGACTAGTAACCAAGGAGATGAAAGGACTGATTTGACTAGTAAACAAGGCGATGGAAGGACTGATTTGACTAGTGACCAAGGAGATGGAAGGACTGATTTGACCAGTAAACAAGGAGATGGAAGGACTGATTTGACTAGTAACCAAGGAGATGGGAGGACTGATTTGACTAGTAACCAAGGAGATGGGAGGACTGATTTGACTAGTAAACAAGGCGATGGAAGGACTGATTTGACTAGTAAACAAGGCGATGGAAGGACTGATTTGACTAGTAACCAAGGAGTCTCATTCATACCTCATAACCAAGGCCCACTGATTTTTTATGGAGCCATTCCTTATTATATTTTAGGGAATGGTACAGTTCCCTCCAATGAAAACAAGCCAGTTATAGTAGGGAACTGTGGAGTCGTCAATAATGAGTCGCAAATTGACGATTGTATTACTTCCAGGTTAATCTTGTGGTGAACTATGACCTTCCACAACATCACAACCGCAACAAAGCTGACACAGAGACGTACCTCCATCGCATTGGCCGGTCGGGGCGGTTCGGCAAGACCGGTAACGCTATCAACATTGTGGACGGGGAAGACGACCTCAGGATGCTTAGAGAAATTGAGGATCACTTCGGTAGGTGTTGGCACTTGGCCCAGAGGTGAAGCTCGTTGCAGTTTCAGTTTTGATTCGTTTCGTTTATAGAGACTCCAGTGTGCTTGCCTGTGTTGGCCTTGGTCACCTAATTATATTCCTTTACAGATCATTTTTATTTTTTTTATGCTGTTTAATCTCTGGCAGCCTCCCTATTCGTTCCCTCATGGAGGTGATTTATTTGTGGTAACCCGTTAGGGGATTAAGACGTCTGGCGATCGATAGCTAGATAGATGACATATTTCAGCTGCAGAAAAGCATAACTGTGCATCTGCATCCTTTCCATAGCACTTCTTTGTGACTAGCACCCTATCTTAAGCTTTTGTTACAGCTTAGCATTCAAGGTGGAGTGATAAGAGTATACAGTAGTTGGCTCTGAGTCATAGAAAGGATCAGGAATGGTTTGTGGGCTCCTGGCCTCTGGTTCCTTCTTCCTTGCATTAAAAAAAGAAAGGAAAAGAAAAAGCAGTGTGGGTATTCTCTAAGGGGCATCTTGGTGTAGTTTGAATTGACGATTGATTGGACTGAGGTGATCTGAACTGATTGCTTGATTGAATTGGGGTGATTTGATTGACTGATTGAATTGTACAGTACTGATTTATTTATTATTGTTATTATTTCTTTTTCCAGGTATCAAAATTATCAAACTGGACTACAACAACATTGATGAAATTGAAAAGCTTGGAGAGGATTAAGCCGTTCATTCGTAGAGAACCGGCATTGAGCGGAGGGAAGTTTTTTTTCAGTCAGATAAATACAGTAAGTCCTTGTTATATACTGACCTTTTTTATGCCCTTTTTTTTACAGTTAAGTCCACAGCAAATTAGGAAAACTTGCCTATTGACTGGTGGAATCTGGGCATTATCCTTATTAATTTTTCCTGCCTTCAGAGGATTTATTGAGTATTGGGGAGTGTGTCATATTTAAGAGTGTATCTACCCAGTACATTTCATCACGGTGCTGGAGAGGGATGGCTTCATGTACTGGGCACTGAACTGGCTGGCTCCACTACACAGTTCTACACACACCACTTCTCCTCCCTACACCTTGCCACACCTCAAGGGAATGCCAGTTTACTTCACATCGCAGAAACAGTTGCCTACCTCTGACAGACAGGCTTCCTCATCCAGACAGGTCAGGGTTACTCAACAACAGGCCCCATATTTCCCTCCCAGTTCCCCAAAAGGAGGATGGTGAACTGCAGGAGACAGGCAGGTTCAGTTTGTAGTCCACTGAGTTCACATCGGATGAGCCCGGAGTTGAAACCATGTCTGAAATTGTATCCCAAGTGGAGGAGAGTCGTCAGAAAGTTGCGAGGATAAAATGATAAAGATTTCCCCAGACTTACAGGGAAAAGGAGCTAATATACCTGAAGATTTCCCCAGACTTACAGGGAAAAGGAACTGATTTACCTGAAGA
>JAGKTI010022213.1:0-15366 GCA_018397915.1 Birgus latro | reverse complement strand
CTCGTGCCTCTCCACTCGTGCCTCTCCACTCGTGCCTCTCCACTCGTACCTCTCCACTCCGTACCTCATGCTTGGTCTCTCCCTCCTTGTTCACATAAATCTTCCCCACATAGCCAGTTTAACTGCATATGCCTCCATAGTTGACAGTGATGAAATTTTTGTGTACGGTCTTAGTTTGGTTAAGAATTCTTAATATTGTTTAGAGATATTTTTATGTAGAAAGTATTAATATGCCAAGAAGTAATTTTTCCCCCAATTTTTTCCAGATCTAATATCGAGTGAAGTGACAAAAATGAAATGAGCCAAAAATGAACAAAAAAATCTTTAGATATATTGTAAAAGAAAGTTTGAGAAATTAGAGCATGAGATTAAGAAACTACCATAAGAAAACGCAAGAAAACCAAGACGAAAAGAAACTATTGAAAACAGACGAGAATAGCTCAAGAAGGAAGAAAAATGAAGATAAGAAACGAAGAAAACAAGACTGCTACAGTAGTAATGTAAGATGGCTGAAAACGATATGAAAGAAACTGAAGAAGGAACTTGAAGGCTGAAGAGAGACAAAGAAAAGCAAGGAAGAAAATCAAGAAAGGCAAGACAAGCGAAGAAGAAACTGAAGAACAGAAGTGGAAGACAATGGATTAAGTTTTTGCTTATACTGTTAAGGCAGAGAAATGTAGTATACTCCAGTTTAATTCAAGGAACCAGTTTAGTATATTAGAGTGAGTATATTGTACTAAGCTATTTTCCACAAAGCAGTATATAACCAGAGTATAATACAGCCAACAGAAGTATAATCACAGTAAAGTATATAAATTGACAGCTGGATGGAGTATAATAGCAGTATATATGGTAGTTCACTGGAATGATTGTTTGACGTAGCTGCGTTCGGTGTCTGATGGTAGTCCACATGTCTGACAGTCTTGGGTCACCCTCGGGTCACCTGTTGGGGCTGGAGTGTGGGGTCCAAATGATGGATCGGCAAGGCTCGTGTTTGCAAGCATCCCATGTGACTGCCACTGAGTAAGGCTTAGAGGATCAGCAAATAAAGTAAAATTGATCTGATATAAAGTAAGGCTCTAAGTAATGAATCAAAAGACTTAAAAATAAAGCTAAATTAGTCAAAGTACGAATCTAAAGAGGGTTCAGGGAAAAGTCATTGAAAATAGCTTGACAGAAAGACTTGCAAAATGACGTAGAGGTGTCAAGGCCAAAATATGTAAGGATTTGGAAAAGTATGCACTTTAATGGCATGGAAAGAGGAATAAGTAGACTCTTAGAATATGTTAAGGCACAAGACATAAGCTAAAAATCTGGTGTTTGGAAATATGTCTCCCCTAATGTGATTTGAATTTAAAGTTATAATAAGAATGAAATAAAATAGCAGATAGATAGATTGATGCAAACAAGTTAGAAAATAGACATGATCAAGAAAGGAAGACAAGATAGAAGATGCTCAAAAAGCAAGGCAAGACAAGATAAATCCTTAAGAAAGGCAAGGCAAGATAGATTCTCAAGAAGCAAGGGAAGACAAAATAGATCCTCAAGAAGTAAGGCAAGACAAGATAGATTCTCAAGAAGCAAGGGAAGACAAGATAGATTCTCAAGAAGCAAGGCAAGACAAGATAGATTCTCAGATTCTCAAGAAACAAGACAAGACAAAATAGATCCTCAAGAAACAAGGCAAGACAAGATAGATCCTCAAGAAACAAGGCAAGACAAGATAGATCCTCAAGAAGCAAGGCAAGACAAGATAGATCTTCAAGAAGCAAGGCAAGACAAGATAGATCCTCAAGAAGCAAGACAAGGCAAGATCTCTCAAGAAGCAAGACAAGATAGAAGATCCACAAGAAGCAAGGTTTGCAAGAGTAGATACAAAATTCTGATCTTCCTAAATACCCCTGCCTATGACAGTGAGAATATCTTGCCATAGGGGGTCACTGAGCCTCGGGGAAGAAACTGACTAGGAGAGTAAGCCATTGCAAGTCTGATTCTCACAAGCCTCTCCATTCACCAGGTCTATTTGGTCTTTGGTCCTCAATGAATGGACTATATAAGCAGTGAAGAGCCACGAAAGACTGCCAGGGTTAGGGACTGGGTTGTCTGCAAGCTAAAACTGTCATAGATGTCAGCAGTCCCTTGCCTGGAGCCCATCACAATCAGGTATGGATCTTTTTCACTGTAGTTTTGAAATTATTGTACAAATTTGAATTGGCCTATATACAGTATTTGAAATATTGAGATCTGTACTAAATGTCTTAACATGAAGCTTTTTGTATTTAGTGTCATAACAGCAACAGTAAACATAAGTAACTTTGCTTGAAAGGTTCGTTAGTGTAGGATGATTGAGGTGTAGTAGATGGAGATGGTTTGGGCATGTGGAGAGGATGAGGGGTGACAGTTGGGTGCAAGAAAGGGAAGTATGAACGATGGGGTCAAGAGTTGCGAGAGGCAGACCGATAGACACATCAGTGACAAGGGATTGCATAGGTAGGCTGCCAGAGATTGAGCAGCATGGAGAGCTGCCATAAAGTTACCAAGGCTGATGCATGCAAGAATGTGTGAGCTTTTATAGAAGAAATCATTGCATGACTCATATAGGATTTTTTTAAATAAGTAAATGCTTTTTTATATAATTTATTGCCTTTCTTAAATATATTTTAGTTTGCTTAATTACTGTCATTTTCAGACTATTTCTGCCACTGATGACCCCAGCCCTGACAAGACCATGGGTTTGGAAATCACCCCTGGTCTGCCCTGGGATGGTCTGCATGGTTGGTCAAGGATGGGTTGTAAGTTTGTATGTCTGTAAAAAGGTATGTGACAGTCCTTGATTGGGAGGACATTTTAGAATTAAGGTTTGTGAAATTGAAGCAGGATTGAAACTGAAACTTTACATGTACTGGAACATTTTGAAATTATCCTTCACTCATGACAATTGTCTGAAGTTATTTTTTCTGGATGTGCCCTTGGGATGGATTTGAGGGAAAGTTGAGGATGAAGTATGAAAGGGTCTTTAATTCCTCTGTGTAAGTTAGTGTACCTTACTGGTTTTAGAGGTAAGAGTTCTTGTTTAACATATGGGGGATTTGAAAATTGATATAGTATGAACTCAGATCAGAAATTGTCTGGAATGTTTTGGAAAGTAGAATCATAATGGTAACTAAGGAAAAAACTACAGTACATAGAACAATAGTGAACAGTCTTTTATTAGTACAGTACAGACCAGAGCAGTGCTGATCTTGGCTGTCAATCAATTTGTTTATTGCTAGATGCCTTAAGTTAGAGTTGGCGACAGATATATCTCCATTCCGCCTTGTCCCCTGCAATTTCACTGCCCTCTCCCCAGCTCAAACACCATTCTCTCATATACCTCTCCACTCCATCCCTTAATCTTCTCGGCTGCTTCCCTCCCTTCCACGTCACTCACATACTCTTGAAGTCTGTCGCTTTGCATCCTCTCCTTATGGCCAAACCACCTCATTCTATTTATCCTAACGCTTTCTAGCACATCGAAATCCACGTTACTTCACTTCTTATTTGTCAGTCTCTCTAAATGTAACTCCACATGCTTCTCTCAAATCATTAATTTCCACTGCTCTCACTCTTGACGTCTTTACAACAAGGTCCAGTCTTTGCTCCCATATGTTGGAGTTGGAATCACAGTACCATCATGCAGTGATGTTTACCTCCATGCTCACTTCCCTGTTTCTACTATTTTCAAAGAACCAGCAACCTTTCTTACTTGTACAATTTCAAGCACTCAAGTATTTGAATGCACTCGCATTTCCCCGTTATCAAACCTTTCCGTACTTTGACTTCATTTCTCTCAGACCTTAACTTTACGCTTCCTTACATTCATCTTTAGATTCCATTTCTTACTCTCTCAATCTCATTCACGAAGCCTTGCAGTTCCCGTTCATCCTCACTTGATAGTACAGTATGATCTGCAAACAACAGTTTCCACACGCTGCCCTCTCTCATTAGGGCTCCGACATCCACTGCCCAACCTTGTAACGCCATCCATATACAAATTGAACTACCATGGAGACATGACATAGCCCTGTTTCAATCCAACATTCAGATCGACAAATACTCGGTTCACCATCCACAAGCACAGCACAGCACAGCCATTGCACCCTCTTACATGCTCTTGACGGCATTCAACAGCTTCCCATTTACTCCATTTCTTGATATTTTCCACATTCCTTCTCAATCCACTGTCATATGCTTGCTCCAAATCCATGAAGGCTACAGACAAGTTCTTTCATTTGCCTATAAACGTTTCCACTAAAGACCCTAGGATTAATATCGGATCTAGACAACCTCTTCAGATATCACCCTTTCTTATTACATGAAAAAATTTGAAATTGTTTTTGAAATTTCATTCGGATTTGGGAGGCTGTACAGTATTTCCAAATATCCAGTACAGTTGATAATAAATGATTACTAAAACATTTTGAAATTGACGATGAAATATTTTTTGTCTTGAACTGTCTAATGCCTTTTCAGGTTGTCTTAAGAATGGGCTGGAGTGTTTTGAAGATTGGATGATGGTCTGGGAGGAGAGGATGCTGCTGTCAGTCTTATCTGTCTGGCCAGAGATTGAAAAGAGGGTGTAAGTGTCTTTGCTGAAAGGTAAGGTACATTTGATTACACACAGATTAATGGTGTATACACTTGATACAGTATTTTAAAACCTCCAGTACAGTTATGTGAAATATTCTGTCTTGGACTCATTTGTCTAATGCCTTTTCTTTTCAGGTTGTCTTAAGAAAGGGCTGGAGTGTTTTGATGATTGGATGATGGTCTGGGAGGAGAGGATGCTGCTGTCAGTTTGTCTGGCCAGAGATTGAAAAGGGGTGTAAGTGTCTTCGGTAAAAGGTAAGGTACATTTAATTACACATAGATTAATGGTATTTACACATGAAAACACTTGATACAGTATTTTAAAATCTCCAGTAGTCACACTTTAATCTCTTAAGGGGTGGCCACAGACAAATTGCCTCAGTGTCTTCCTGTCCCTTACAAAATCGCTGTCCTCCTCCAACTCACTCGCCTCTCTACTCGTACCTTTCCACCCCATCCCTCATGCTTGGTCTCTCTCTCCACCCTGTTCACATAAATCTTCTCCACATAGCCAGTTTCACTACATATACTTCCATATTTGACAGTTATGCAATTTTTGTGTATAGTCTTATTTTGGTTATAAATTCTTAAAATTAGTGTAGAGATTTTTATGTAGAAACGTTGACTGTTATGCCAAGAAGTAATTTTTCCCCCAATTTTTTTCAGATCTATGATCTAGGGGAGAAAAGTGCAAAAAATGAAATGAGCCAAAAATGAATTTAAAAAAAAAAACCTTACTCAGATATACTACAAATGAAAGTGAGAAATTAGAGCATGAGATTAAGAAGCTACCATAAGAAAACTCAAAGCCAAGACTAAAAGAAACTAAAGAAAACAAAAATGAGAATAGCTCAAGAAGGAAGAAAAACCAAGAAAAGAAACAAGAAAACAAGACTCCTACAGTAGTAATGTAAGATGGCTGAAAATATGAAAGAAACCTGAAGAAGGAACTTGAAGGCTGAAGAGACAAAGAAAAGCAAGGAAGAAAATCAAGAAAGGCAAGACAAGTGAAGAAGAAACTGAAGAACACAGAAGTGGAAGACTATGGATTAGATTTTTCCTTCTACTGTTAAGGCAGAGAAATGCAGTATACTCCAGTTTAATTCAAGAAACCAGAGGAGTCTATTGGAGTGAGAATATTGTACTTAACTATTTTCTACAAAGCAGTATATAATCAGAGTATAATACAGCCAACAGAAGTATAATCACAGTAAAGTATATAAATTGAGAGCCGGATGGAGTATAATAGCAGTATATATGGTAGTTCACTGGAATGATTGTTTGACGTAGCTGCGTTCGGTGTCTGATGGTCGAGTCCACATGTCTGACGGTCTTGGGTCACCCTCGGGTCACCTGTTGGGGCTGGAGTGTGGGGTCCAAATGATGGATCGGCAAGGCTCGTGTGTGCAAGCATCCCATGTGACTGCCACTGAATAAGGCTTAGAGGATCAGAAATAAAGTAAAATGGATCTGATATAAAGTAAGAAGCTGTGACGGATCGAAAGACTTAAAAATAAAGCTAAATGTGTCAAAGTACGAATCTAAATAG
Organism: Birgus latro; assembly: GCA_018397915.1. Classification (NCBI taxonomy): domain Eukaryota; kingdom Metazoa; phylum Arthropoda; class Malacostraca; order Decapoda; family Coenobitidae; genus Birgus; species Birgus latro. The sequence goes on along the minus strand of JAGKTI010022213.1, from coordinate 9,188 downwards.
GGTTCAAGGAAAAGTTATTGGAAATAGCTTGACAGAAAGACTTGCAAAATGTCGTAGAGGTGTTAAGGCCAAAATAATATGCAAGGATTTGGAAAGTAGCACTTTAATGGAAAGAGAGGAATAAGTAGACTTAGAATATCTTAAGGCACAAGACATAAGCTAAGAATTTGGTGTGCTCGTAAATATATCTCTTCCTAATGTGATCAGAATTTAGTTAAAATAAGAATGAAAGAAAATAGCGGATAGATAAAAGATTGATGCAAAGAAGATAGGAAATAGACAAGATCAAGAAAGACAAGATAGAAGATCCTCAAGAAGCAAGACAAGGCAAGATAGATCCTCAAGAAGCAAGACAAGACTAGATAGATCCTCAAGAAGCAAGACAAGACTAGATAGATCCTCAAGAAGCAAGACAAGACTAGATAGATCCTCAAAAAGCAAGACAAGATAGATCCTCAATAAGCAAGACAAGGCAAGATAGATCTCTCAAGAAGCAAGACAAGATAGAAGATCCACAAGAAGCAAGACAAGATAGGAGATAGATACGCAAGAGTAGATACAAAATTCTGAACTTCCTAAATACCTCAGCCTGTGACAGTGAGAATATCTTGCCATAGGGGGTCACTGAGCCTCGGGGAAGAAACTGACTAGAAGAGTAAGCCATTGCAAGTCTGGCTTTCACAAGCCTATCCATTCCCCAAGAAGGTCTATTTGGTCGTTGGTCCTCAGTGAATGGACTATATAAGCAGTGAAGAGCCACGAAAGACTGCCAGGGTTAGGGACTGGGTTGTCTGCAAGCTAAAACTGTCATAGATGTAAGCAGTCCCTTGCCTGGAGCCCATCACAATGAGGTATGTATTTTTTTCACTGTAGTTTTGAAATTATTGTACAAATGTAAATTGGCGTATATACAGTATTTGAAATATTTAGATCTGTAATAAATGTCTTAACATGAAGTTTTTCGTAATTAGTCTCATAACAGCAACAGTAAACATAAGTAACTTTGCTTGAAAGGTTCGTTAGTGTAGGATGATTGAGATGCAGGAGATGGAGATGGTTTGGCCATGTGGAGAGGATGAGGGGTGACAGTTGGGTGCAAGAAAGTGAAGTGTGAACGATGGGGTTAAGAGTTGAGAGAGGCAGACCGATAGAGATCTCAGCGATAAGGGATTGCATAGGTAGGCTGCCAGAGATTGAGCAGTGTGGAGGGCTGCCATAAAGTTAACAAGGCTGATGCATGCCAGAATGTTGGAGCTTTTATAGAAGAAATCATTGCATGACTTGTATAGGATTTTTTTTTAAATAAGTAAATGCTTTTTTATATACTTTATTGCCTTTCTTAAATAGGTTTGTTTGCTTAATTACTGTCATTTTCAGACTATTTCTGCAACTGATGACCCCAGCCTTGACAAGACCATGGGTTTGGAAATCACCCCTGATCTGCCCTGGGATGGTCTGCATGGTTGGTCAAGGATGGGTTGTAAGTTTGTATGTCTGTAAAAAGGTATGTGACAGTCCTTGATTGGGAGGACATTTTAGACTTATGGTTTGTGAAATTGAAGCAGGATTGAAATTGAAACATTACATGTACTGGAACATTTTGAAATTATTCTTCACCCATGACAATTGTCTGAACTTATTTTTTCAGAATGTGACCTTGGGATGGATTGGAGGAAAAGTAGAGGATGAAGGATGAAAGGGTCTTTAATTCCCTTTTGTATTGGAGGGGGTGTAAGTTAGTGTACCTTACTGGTTTTAGAGGTAAGAGATTTCTTTAACATATGGGGGATATGAAATAATTGATATTGTATGAACTCTGATTAGAAATGGTCTGAAATATTTTTGAAAGAATCATAATGGTAACCATGAAGGAAAAAACTACAGTACATCGAACAATAGTGAACAGTCTTTTATTAGTACAGTACAGACCAGAACAGTGCTGATCTTGGATGTCAGTCAATCTGTTTACTGCTAGATGCCTTTGTTAGCGTTGGCGACAGACAAATCTCCATTTCGCCTTGTCCCCTGCAGTTTCACTGCCCTCTCCCCAGCTCTCACTCCCTTCTCTCATATACCTCTCCACTCCATCCCTTCATCTTCTCGGCTGTTTCCCTCCCTTCCACGTCACTCACATACTCTTGAAGTAAGTCGCTTTGCATCCTCTCCTTATGGCCAAACCACCTCATTGTATTTATCCTAACGCTTTCTAGCACATCGACATCCACGTTACTTCACTTCTTATTACAGTCTCTCTAAACGTAACTCCACGTGCTCCTCTTGGATAATTAATTTCCACTGCTCTCACTTTTGACATGAGGTCCAGTCTTTCCTCCCATATGTTGGAGTTGGAATCACAATACCATCATGCAGTGATGATTACCTCCTTGCTCACTTCCCTGTCAATTACTATTTTCAAAGAACCAGCAACCTTTCTTACTTNAAAAAAATAATTTGAAATGGTTTTTGAAATTTTATTCGGATTTGGGAGACTGTACAGTGTTTCCAAACATCCAGTACAGTTGATAATAAATGATTACTAAAACATTTTGAAATTGACGATGAAATATTTTGATGTCTTGAACTGTCTAATGGCTTTTCAGGTTGTCTTAAGAATGGGCTGGAGTGTTTTGAAGATTGGATGATGGTCTGGGAGGAGAGGATGCTGCTGTCAGTCGTATCTGTCTGGCCAGAGATTGAAAAGAGGGTGTAAGTGTCTTTGTTGAAAGGTAAGGTACATTTGATTACACACAGATTAATGGTATATACACTTGATTACATTTGATACAGTATTTTAAAACCTCCTGTACAGTTGATATGTGAAACATTTTGAAAGTGAAATATTCTTTCTTGGACTCCTTTGTCTAATGCCTTTTCTTTTCAGGTTGTCTTAAGAAAGGGCTGGAGTGTTTTGAAGATTGGATGATGGTCTGGGAGGAGAAGATGCTGTTGTCAGTCTCTGACCAGAGATTGAAAAGGGATGTGTCTTCGGAAAAAGGTAAGGGTACATTTAATTACACATAGATTAATGGTATTTACACTTGAATACAATTGATACAGTATTTTAAAATCTCCAGTAGTCAAACACTTTAATCTCTTAAGGGGTAACAAACAAATTGCCTCAGTGTCTTCCTGTCCCCTGCAAAATCACGGTCCTCCCCCAACTCACGCACCTCTCTACTCGTACCTCTCTACTCGTGCCTCTCTACTCGTGCCTCTCCACTCGTGCCTCTCCACTCGTGCCTCTCCACTCGTACCTCTCCACTCCGTACCTCATGCTTGGTCTCTCCCTCCTTGTTCACATAAATCTTCCCCACATAGCCAGTTTAACTGCATATGCCTCCATAGTTGACAGTGATGAAATTTTTGTGTACGGTCTTAGTTTGGTTAAGAATTCTTAATATTGTTTAGAGATATTTTTATGTAGAAAGTATTAATATGCCAAGAAGTAATTTTTCCCCCAATTTTTTCCAGATCTAATATCGAGTGAAGTGACAAAAATGAAATGAGCCAAAAATGAACAAAAAAATCTTTAGATATATTGTAAAAGAAAGTTTGAGAAATTAGAGCATGAGATTAAGAAACTACCATAAGAAAACGCAAGAAAACCAAGACGAAAAGAAACTATTGAAAACAGACGAGAATAGCTCAAGAAGGAAGAAAAATGAAGATAAGAAACGAAGAAAACAAGACTGCTACAGTAGTAATGTAAGATGGCTGAAAACGATATGAAAGAAACTGAAGAAGGAACTTGAAGGCTGAAGAGAGACAAAGAAAAGCAAGGAAGAAAATCAAGAAAGGCAAGACAAGCGAAGAAGAAACTGAAGAACAGAAGTGGAAGACAATGGATTAAGTTTTTGCTTATACTGTTAAGGCAGAGAAATGTAGTATACTCCAGTTTAATTCAAGGAACCAGTTTAGTATATTAGAGTGAGTATATTGTACTAAGCTATTTTCCACAAAGCAGTATATAACCAGAGTATAATACAGCCAACAGAAGTATAATCACAGTAAAGTATATAAATTGACAGCTGGATGGAGTATAATAGCAGTATATATGGTAGTTCACTGGAATGATTGTTTGACGTAGCTGCGTTCGGTGTCTGATGGTAGTCCACATGTCTGACAGTCTTGGGTCACCCTCGGGTCACCTGTTGGGGCTGGAGTGTGGGGTCCAAATGATGGATCGGCAAGGCTCGTGTTTGCAAGCATCCCATGTGACTGCCACTGAGTAAGGCTTAGAGGATCAGCAAATAAAGTAAAATTGATCTGATATAAAGTAAGGCTCTAAGTAATGAATCAAAAGACTTAAAAATAAAGCTAAATTAGTCAAAGTACGAATCTAAAGAGGGTTCAGGGAAAAGTCATTGAAAATAGCTTGACAGAAAGACTTGCAAAATGACGTAGAGGTGTCAAGGCCAAAATATGTAAGGATTTGGAAAAGTATGCACTTTAATGGCATGGAAAGAGGAATAAGTAGACTCTTAGAATATGTTAAGGCACAAGACATAAGCTAAAAATCTGGTGTTTGGAAATATGTCTCCCCTAATGTGATTTGAATTTAAAGTTATAATAAGAATGAAATAAAATAGCAGATAGATAGATTGATGCAAACAAGTTAGAAAATAGACATGATCAAGAAAGGAAGACAAGATAGAAGATGCTCAAAAAGCAAGGCAAGACAAGATAAATCCTTAAGAAAGGCAAGGCAAGATAGATTCTCAAGAAGCAAGGGAAGACAAAATAGATCCTCAAGAAGTAAGGCAAGACAAGATAGATTCTCAAGAAGCAAGGGAAGACAAGATAGATTCTCAAGAAGCAAGGCAAGACAAGATAGATTCTCAGATTCTCAAGAAACAAGACAAGACAAAATAGATCCTCAAGAAACAAGGCAAGACAAGATAGATCCTCAAGAAACAAGGCAAGACAAGATAGATCCTCAAGAAGCAAGGCAAGACAAGATAGATCTTCAAGAAGCAAGGCAAGACAAGATAGATCCTCAAGAAGCAAGACAAGGCAAGATCTCTCAAGAAGCAAGACAAGATAGAAGATCCACAAGAAGCAAGGTTTGCAAGAGTAGATACAAAATTCTGATCTTCCTAAATACCCCTGCCTATGACAGTGAGAATATCTTGCCATAGGGGGTCACTGAGCCTCGGGGAAGAAACTGACTAGGAGAGTAAGCCATTGCAAGTCTGATTCTCACAAGCCTCTCCATTCACCAGGTCTATTTGGTCTTTGGTCCTCAATGAATGGACTATATAAGCAGTGAAGAGCCACGAAAGACTGCCAGGGTTAGGGACTGGGTTGTCTGCAAGCTAAAACTGTCATAGATGTCAGCAGTCCCTTGCCTGGAGCCCATCACAATCAGGTATGGATCTTTTTCACTGTAGTTTTGAAATTATTGTACAAATTTGAATTGGCCTATATACAGTATTTGAAATATTGAGATCTGTACTAAATGTCTTAACATGAAGCTTTTTGTATTTAGTGTCATAACAGCAACAGTAAACATAAGTAACTTTGCTTGAAAGGTTCGTTAGTGTAGGATGATTGAGGTGTAGTAGATGGAGATGGTTTGGGCATGTGGAGAGGATGAGGGGTGACAGTTGGGTGCAAGAAAGGGAAGTATGAACGATGGGGTCAAGAGTTGCGAGAGGCAGACCGATAGACACATCAGTGACAAGGGATTGCATAGGTAGGCTGCCAGAGATTGAGCAGCATGGAGAGCTGCCATAAAGTTACCAAGGCTGATGCATGCAAGAATGTGTGAGCTTTTATAGAAGAAATCATTGCATGACTCATATAGGATTTTTTTAAATAAGTAAATGCTTTTTTATATAATTTATTGCCTTTCTTAAATATATTTTAGTTTGCTTAATTACTGTCATTTTCAGACTATTTCTGCCACTGATGACCCCAGCCCTGACAAGACCATGGGTTTGGAAATCACCCCTGGTCTGCCCTGGGATGGTCTGCATGGTTGGTCAAGGATGGGTTGTAAGTTTGTATGTCTGTAAAAAGGTATGTGACAGTCCTTGATTGGGAGGACATTTTAGAATTAAGGTTTGTGAAATTGAAGCAGGATTGAAACTGAAACTTTACATGTACTGGAACATTTTGAAATTATCCTTCACTCATGACAATTGTCTGAAGTTATTTTTTCTGGATGTGCCCTTGGGATGGATTTGAGGGAAAGTTGAGGATGAAGTATGAAAGGGTCTTTAATTCCTCTGTGTAAGTTAGTGTACCTTACTGGTTTTAGAGGTAAGAGTTCTTGTTTAACATATGGGGGATTTGAAAATTGATATAGTATGAACTCAGATCAGAAATTGTCTGGAATGTTTTGGAAAGTAGAATCATAATGGTAACTAAGGAAAAAACTACAGTACATAGAACAATAGTGAACAGTCTTTTATTAGTACAGTACAGACCAGAGCAGTGCTGATCTTGGCTGTCAATCAATTTGTTTATTGCTAGATGCCTTAAGTTAGAGTTGGCGACAGATATATCTCCATTCCGCCTTGTCCCCTGCAATTTCACTGCCCTCTCCCCAGCTCAAACACCATTCTCTCATATACCTCTCCACTCCATCCCTTAATCTTCTCGGCTGCTTCCCTCCCTTCCACGTCACTCACATACTCTTGAAGTCTGTCGCTTTGCATCCTCTCCTTATGGCCAAACCACCTCATTCTATTTATCCTAACGCTTTCTAGCACATCGAAATCCACGTTACTTCACTTCTTATTTGTCAGTCTCTCTAAATGTAACTCCACATGCTTCTCTCAAATCATTAATTTCCACTGCTCTCACTCTTGACGTCTTTACAACAAGGTCCAGTCTTTGCTCCCATATGTTGGAGTTGGAATCACAGTACCATCATGCAGTGATGTTTACCTCCATGCTCACTTCCCTGTTTCTACTATTTTCAAAGAACCAGCAACCTTTCTTACTTGTACAATTTCAAGCACTCAAGTATTTGAATGCACTCGCATTTCCCCGTTATCAAACCTTTCCGTACTTTGACTTCATTTCTCTCAGACCTTAACTTTACGCTTCCTTACATTCATCTTTAGATTCCATTTCTTACTCTCTCAATCTCATTCACGAAGCCTTGCAGTTCCCGTTCATCCTCACTTGATAGTACAGTATGATCTGCAAACAACAGTTTCCACACGCTGCCCTCTCTCATTAGGGCTCCGACATCCACTGCCCAACCTTGTAACGCCATCCATATACAAATTGAACTACCATGGAGACATGACATAGCCCTGTTTCAATCCAACATTCAGATCGACAAATACTCGGTTCACCATCCACAAGCACAGCACAGCACAGCCATTGCACCCTCTTACATGCTCTTGACGGCATTCAACAGCTTCCCATTTACTCCATTTCTTGATATTTTCCACATTCCTTCTCAATCCACTGTCATATGCTTGCTCCAAATCCATGAAGGCTACAGACAAGTTCTTTCATTTGCCTATAAACGTTTCCACTAAAGACCCTAGGATTAATATCGGATCTAGACAACCTCTTCAGATATCACCCTTTCTTATTACATGAAAAAATTTGAAATTGTTTTTGAAATTTCATTCGGATTTGGGAGGCTGTACAGTATTTCCAAATATCCAGTACAGTTGATAATAAATGATTACTAAAACATTTTGAAATTGACGATGAAATATTTTTTGTCTTGAACTGTCTAATGCCTTTTCAGGTTGTCTTAAGAATGGGCTGGAGTGTTTTGAAGATTGGATGATGGTCTGGGAGGAGAGGATGCTGCTGTCAGTCTTATCTGTCTGGCCAGAGATTGAAAAGAGGGTGTAAGTGTCTTTGCTGAAAGGTAAGGTACATTTGATTACACACAGATTAATGGTGTATACACTTGATACAGTATTTTAAAACCTCCAGTACAGTTATGTGAAATATTCTGTCTTGGACTCATTTGTCTAATGCCTTTTCTTTTCAGGTTGTCTTAAGAAAGGGCTGGAGTGTTTTGATGATTGGATGATGGTCTGGGAGGAGAGGATGCTGCTGTCAGTTTGTCTGGCCAGAGATTGAAAAGGGGTGTAAGTGTCTTCGGTAAAAGGTAAGGTACATTTAATTACACATAGATTAATGGTATTTACACATGAAAACACTTGATACAGTATTTTAAAATCTCCAGTAGTCACACTTTAATCTCTTAAGGGGTGGCCACAGACAAATTGCCTCAGTGTCTTCCTGTCCCTTACAAAATCGCTGTCCTCCTCCAACTCACTCGCCTCTCTACTCGTACCTTTCCACCCCATCCCTCATGCTTGGTCTCTCTCTCCACCCTGTTCACATAAATCTTCTCCACATAGCCAGTTTCACTACATATACTTCCATATTTGACAGTTATGCAATTTTTGTGTATAGTCTTATTTTGGTTATAAATTCTTAAAATTAGTGTAGAGATTTTTATGTAGAAACGTTGACTGTTATGCCAAGAAGTAATTTTTCCCCCAATTTTTTTCAGATCTATGATCTAGGGGAGAAAAGTGCAAAAAATGAAATGAGCCAAAAATGAATTTAAAAAAAAAAACCTTACTCAGATATACTACAAATGAAAGTGAGAAATTAGAGCATGAGATTAAGAAGCTACCATAAGAAAACTCAAAGCCAAGACTAAAAGAAACTAAAGAAAACAAAAATGAGAATAGCTCAAGAAGGAAGAAAAACCAAGAAAAGAAACAAGAAAACAAGACTCCTACAGTAGTAATGTAAGATGGCTGAAAATATGAAAGAAACCTGAAGAAGGAACTTGAAGGCTGAAGAGACAAAGAAAAGCAAGGAAGAAAATCAAGAAAGGCAAGACAAGTGAAGAAGAAACTGAAGAACACAGAAGTGGAAGACTATGGATTAGATTTTTCCTTCTACTGTTAAGGCAGAGAAATGCAGTATACTCCAGTTTAATTCAAGAAACCAGAGGAGTCTATTGGAGTGAGAATATTGTACTTAACTATTTTCTACAAAGCAGTATATAATCAGAGTATAATACAGCCAACAGAAGTATAATCACAGTAAAGTATATAAATTGAGAGCCGGATGGAGTATAATAGCAGTATATATGGTAGTTCACTGGAATGATTGTTTGACGTAGCTGCGTTCGGTGTCTGATGGTCGAGTCCACATGTCTGACGGTCTTGGGTCACCCTCGGGTCACC
>JAGKTI010022212.1:0-15366 GCA_018397915.1 Birgus latro | reverse complement strand
GTCTGTTCAGCTGGGGAGGTATAGGCGTGGGAGATTGATGAGCTGTTGTTCTCGGGAGTTTCGGTGGTAGGGGCTGTGCGTGGGTGGTGGTGTGGCCTCTCAACTGCATACTGGTCGATAGTCTCCCGGGTAAGCTCTCTCACAGACCCTTCAAAGGTTTCCTGCATTCCCGTTGTCATGGCGTACAGGTGGTGGCAATTGAGGGCCATGATGTTGAGCAGGTGAAAGAAGATCTTCTTGTACCACTTCTTCGTGGTCCTGGCATACTCTTCACTCGATATCATGGAGTCAGACTGGTACACCTGCCTCATGTTGATGTTGTAATCGAGGACATACTCAGGTTTCCAGATGTGGCGCCTCCTGTTGCTGCGGTAATCCACGGAGTCTGTGTGGTGCATCAAGGGGCGGTGAACCGTGGACAAGAGGCAGACTTCTCTGTTGTAGTTCCACACTGTTGCTAGGATGTTGTTAGCCTTGAAGAAGACCACCTCATTTTTGTCCAGCTTCCGCCCCACCTTGACCATGCGACGCCGGTTCACCTTGACGGTACCACAGACTCCCGTGTGAAAAGAGGGCTAGTGTACGAAGTGGTGACATGTAGAGGTGTATGGTATGTAGGAGGACTGCTGGGCCTTGATAGCAGGCTGTGAAGCCTATGCCCAGAGTCGGACACATAAAAAAAATAAAAAAAAGTTATCCAGGTACAGGACATGACCACGATGAAGGTACTCTTTTATCATAGTCTTTACCACGGCTCCAGACAGTCCAATACTCCGATCTTCTATGCACCGGTGTACATGATTGTGTCTTGCACATAACCAGTCCTACAGTCACACATAACAAAGATCTTGAACCCAAAACGGTGCCTTCTGCTGGGTATGTACTGGCAAAAAGAAATATTGCCTCTCCACAACACGAGACTCTTGTCTATGACAAGGTCTCTATATGGATAAAATGATGAACAGAATGTTTGCCGTAGGTGATCAAAAACCAGCCTAATTCTCCTCATCTTATCCGTGTTATTTGCATTGGCAGGATCATCAGCATCGTAAAAGTGGAGGCGGCTGAGAATTTGCTGAAAACGATTACGGCTCATTACCCTGCCAAAGAAAGGCGTGTGCATGACAGGGTCCGTAGTCCAGTATGACGGAATTTGTTTTTCTGTACAATACCCATCAAAAGAACCAGGGCAAAAAATACAAACATCTCTGCCAGGGAGACAGGGTAATCATATATAAGAGAATGCCTGCTCCTCGTGCCCAGTCGTTCACTCTCATGGCGCTGGCTGCTTGCAGAGTGGTTTGTTTGCTCCACAATTTGATCCACAAAACCCTCACTGAAGAACAGGTGGAAAAAATCCAGCCTGGTGGAGCCTGGGTGAACACCTGGAGCTGTGCAGCCAGTGCACCCCTCCTCAGTGAAGAGGTGAATGATGGGAGCAAAATCACTCCCATCTTCCCAATTCCACCTCACATTAGCATCACCCCCATCGTCCCCATCATCGCCTTCGTCGGGGTGGGGAGGAGATGCTGGTGGGGGAGGTTGGGGAGGAGGAGTGCGCCGAGCTTCCCCACTCACACTCCTCTTCCCTCGGTCTTTACCTTTCCCCTTTCCCTTCCCCTTACGGCCTTTGGGAACATCAGGAAGCTGTGGGGAGGAAGTTCATGAATATTGGGGAGGATAAGACGTGCTGGGGAGGGGCTCCTCCTCACCTCCCCGCTCCGTCACCCCACCACGTGATTCACCACACTCCTTCACCTCCCCACGTGACACACTTTGCTGCCTCACACCACCACATGAGTGCGATGACTCACTCCCGCCACTCTCCCTTTCAATACTCATTCCCTCCACTCTCCCTTTCAGTACTCATTCCCGCCACTCTCCCTTTCAATACTCATTCCTGCCACTCTCCCTTTCAATATTCATTCCCGCCACCACACTTTCTATTTCACTTTCCACACCCTCCACGCCACTTCTGCCCTCCCCCCAAAAAAACACTAGGCCCTTACCTGAGTGTACGACGTGCTGTCCGCTCGGGGCTGCAATGAGTGATATGCTTGCGGCTGTACCACATGGCAGCACGTCTCGTCCTCGTCCTCGCTGTCGGGCTCCACATCACGTCGGGGCTGGAGAGAGGGTGTTGCACATTGTTTGGTGCAGGCTGGCCCTCTCTAGCAGCCCGATACGTCACGTAACGCCGCTTCCTTGGGGACGGGACCTCCTCATCACTGCTGCTACTTTCCTCCTCTGGCTGGATGTAATCTTTATCCACCACCTCGTCATCAAGGGGCGAATCACTGTCGCCTGTGAAGGCGTCCAGAGTGGCTTGAATTTCCCGCTTAGAGAAACCTCGGCGCACCATGTCTGACCTGGATCACTGTTTACAAGTGAGAGATCGAGCCGAGGGTGAGTGCGGTTTGTGCAAGGTTGTCGAGTGTCTCTGCCTGGTGGCAGGTAGGGAAGGGTCTCCCGCGCCGTCGTCAGGTGTCACCGTGACAAAACATCGTGACGGACAGGTACGTCACCGGGACGCCTTGGATTAAAACATAGAAAGTATAGGAATGTGTTTGGGAGCCATGGGATCCCCCCCCTTCCCCAGCCAAGTCCAAAACCCACCGAAATGAATCCAAAAACAAGTTTCTAGCTCACTTTATCCCCCAAATAGCTTGAAAACAAGCTAAACTAAGCCTGAAAGCAGTTGTTATAACTCACCTAACCCAAAAATAAAATCTGAAAATCATTAAAAATATGTCAGGAAAAAAATCAAACTGAGTAAACTTAGTAAACTGTACCCCACATTAATCTAAGTTTAAAAACAGTGTATAAATCAACCTAAACACAATAATTAAGTTTAAAATATCTTTGAAATCAGTTAAAAAAAGCCCATTGGATAAAAACCCATTGGATAACCAGGGACTGGCCATCAATAGGTGGGGAAGGGTGTTAATTTTTTTACATTGCAAAGTTGGGGTATTGCATAGAGGGAGATCATATAGTGGGGTATTACTGTAATTGTTTCAGCTTTATGTATTTGACTATATCATATTAAAAGATGAGGATGATACATTAATCTTTGGGGTAGCCAGCATTTACACAGTCAAAACCCTCAAGATAGATGTACCCTGATTACTTTCTGTTTCTAGCTCTGATGTATTATTCCATCCAGGGACTCCCTCCAGGGGGTGTCTACATGGCAGCAGAGCTTCCTCATATCCTTGCTTGAACATGCAATTTTCATATCCTGATCTCTTCATCTCCCTCCAGTTCCACCTCTTTTGTGTATTTAACAACTTGGTCCTTACTACCTAGTGGAGGAATCCCTCTTACACCTGCACCTACAATTTTACTTTCATTCTGTATACTGTATTTGGAAGTTCATTTCCATATTACATGTACAGTAACAACCTGATTTACAGTCCGGTTATGTCAAGCAAGAACTGATTCCATGCTTATCAGTTGTAAATTGTAATGGATTTAGCATGGGTTTAGTGGGTATATGTTAGGGGTCAAGAGCCACATAACCTAAGTAGTGTGGCAGGTCGGGAGTAATGCGATGAGGTGGCAGGAGAGCATTGATGTGAGGCAAGGAACAGTATGTGCAATGAGGCAGTGGGGGAGCATAGGAGTGAGCCAGGCAGTGATGAAGATGAGGAGGCAGATAAGATGTAGGTAGTTGAGGGAGGGCTTAGCTTTTGCATCCCACTCACTGATGATCTTGGCTCTACCTTGCTGCTGGTGCTTTTTGTACGGGGAAGAAGGAGGTGATGATGGTTTGCTGTGGTGCCTTTTTCTTCGTTGCCAGGAGCTCCCGGTACTACGTCAAAAGTTGCTCTGTGCCGTACGTCACTGCGTCACTCCTAGTTGGGTTTGGGTCCTTGTCTTGGATGTAGGCAGTGGCATCATCAGTCTTGGCCAGAAACTCTTCTAATATCCTGATGTCTGGGACATGAATCAGCTCATCCTCCTCCCCGCAGTCCTCGCCACCCTCCTGTGCCTCCACCATTTGTTCCTTTAGCTCACTGTGTTCTTCTGTGGACAGCAGCTCACTGTGACTCTCCAGGACCTCTTGGACATCAGTCTCATCAACCTCGTTAAACTCTGCCTTGTGGGAATGGTCGATGATTTCACGACGGATGCCTTTCACTGCCAGGAACCTCATGAAGGAGTGGTGGCTCTCCGGCCTTCCTCCAGGTTGAGTGTGCATGCCTTAACCTCTTTTCACACAGCTGTGATGTTTATCAACAATGTTTTTGATGTTATACACTATCCAGAAGAGGCACACTGCATCATCTCTCCAAAGTTGCTTTTTCTCACCATTTGTTCCATGGTGTGGTGGAGGTAGTGGGCTTTGAATGTGGCAGTCACCTCCTGGTCCATGGGCTGGGGCAGCAGCGTTGTGTTGGTACAACATTGATGTTGTCAGCCTAGTCCCCCATGCCGTTAGGGTGGTTCAGGGCTTTGTCCACGAGGAGGAGAAAGTGATTTGCCAGATCATTCTGGCTGGTGTAGTCACGAAGGCAGGGGAACAGTTAACCTGCCTTGTAGGATCAGCAGAATTCAGTAGTCAGCCATGCCCTGGGGTTATTTTTCCAAATAGCCCTCAGGTTCTCCTTAATATACCCCACCAGTGCCCAGGGGGTCGAATGGTAGACGAGGAGGGGTTTTTATTGTAAGGTACCCCCTCTGCACTTAAATGAAGGAGGAAAGTGAGGTGGTCCTTGGCTGCCTTAAAGTGGAGCACACATTATTCTTCCTCACTGATATAGATTTTTCAGGTGATACATTTCCAAAACAGGCCAGTGTCATCAGAGGTGAGAACCTGCTTTGGTGAATATCCGCCTTTTTTGATGATCATGTTCAGCTGCAGCTGGGCATAGAAGTCCTCCACTGCCATCCTCCTTATGCAGGGTCACATGTGTAAGGTCTGCCTGTATTTTAATCCACTTGAACCATCTTTTGTTGGCTTTGAACTTCTCCTTTACCTCCACTCCCCTTTTCTTGAAATCCTTCCACAGATCAAGCACATTTCTCAGCATTTCATAAAAGGTAACAGTAAAGTGGAGTATCAACCGTTCCCTACCTCTGTATTGTCTAAGGGATTAGGATTAGGTGATTTCACTCCCCACCATTGAAGTTGCAAGCAACCTTGTAGCTTCTGTAGTATCAGAGGGATGAGGCAGAAATGGGGATTGGGATTACTTTGTTGTCGTAATCCTGTCAAAAAGTAAATTAGAGGATTAGGATGGTGATCAAGTTGTGGATGGTGAAGTACCTTACTACGGAGTGCCAAAATGTGGGTAATAGGATGGATGGCCTGTGACACTTAGGGTTTTTGTTTGTTGCTCATACTGCTGTGTCTCCTCTTCTTTTTGGATTCCCCCTCCTTATTTGCTGTAAAATGGGCTCAAGATGATGATGATGATGATGATAAATGCAAAGATGACTTTTTCAGTAGAATGTGTTATATATACTTTACCTTTAAGCCAACCTGTTGCAGAAAGTAAATTGTTGCCTTTATTAGTAAGTTAAGTATTCATATACACTCCTAAACTTGATGCAATGCAAGAATTTTTCCTGGCATGAGCTATGATAACTAACATGTCACCTTGTACAGTTTTAACCATCATTAAGCCACTACTAACCATTGCACTTCCCCTCCCCTCCACCTCCACCTCCACCCTGCCACTGTATTACCTCTTCCCCATGCACCTCCTCACACCACATGACACCTTACTTCCTCTATCCTTATCAATCCCTTCCTCTCTTGTATCTTTATTCCTTGTCTCATGCCCATACACCACTTCTACCCTTCCCTCCTCCCATCCATTACTTTCACCCTTTGTTCCCTCGACACCTCAATTCACACCTGTGCTTCTTTGTACCTCTTTTCCCTGTCCCATCCCATCCCATGCACATCTCTTACCCTTCCCACCTCCTTTTCACCTCTCATATCCTCACCACACACCACACCTCCCACCTTAACTGCGCCTGCCTACCATCATGCTATACCTCCTCCCTTCACACCTCACTCCACTGCACCTTGCCTGTTACCCCACAACTCCTCACTTCACTGGCACCACCCCCTTCTGTCACCTTATTGGCATTTCCACCCTATCTATACTAAACACCTCCACCACACTACTCCTTCCTTTCACCTTACTTCAACCCTTGCACCTCACCCCCACACCTCCCCTGCCCCACTGGCACCCTCCTCCACCCTCCCTCTAGGTCTAGCATCCATACACGGAGCACTGTTGGCACGAGGTAAGACCATTCACCACCATCTTACTTTTTAGGGTGGGTGTGGACTTAGGGTTACATTTTGATTGTTGTATTTTTTTTTTCCGTGTATCTTGGGATTTCTCTTATTCCTTTCAGAATTCATTGACATTTATCTTATCTGCATTGCTTTATTTATTGTTTTCGTAATCCTTAATAATATTTTAGATCACTGTTGTATAGTTATTTTTTTGATAATCGCTAATAATTTTTTAAGATCACCGTTTAGTTATTGTTTTCATAATCCTTAATAATTTTTTAGATTATTGTTGTTTAGGTTATTTTTTTCATAATCCATAATAATTTTTTAGTTCACTGTTGTGTGAAATAATATAAATTAGTAGATATTTTTTATTGTTAGCGGAATTTTTTTCATACGGTAATCATTGCGTATTTGAACCTGCATTATGTGAACCTTGACATTTTCCGAACTTCCATATTGAATAATTAAGAAAATTGATAAATAATAACAAATGCATTGAGGGGAGGCAGTGGCTGAATCGGTAGAGAGGTGGCCGGCAGTCCTAATGGACCAGGTTCGAATCTCGGCTGGGGCAGGGAACAGTTTAAGGATTTGAATTTCATAAAAGCAGACTTTCCTGATCTATCAGTAGACCCGCTGACATGTAAAAATACCCCTGCTAATACCAGTACACCAGTTCTGTATGAGACAGCCCTAGCATTTATTCAAAATGGACGGTGGGTGTTAGCACCAAAGTGGTGACATGTGGAGGTGTTGGAGGACTACTGGGCCTTGGGATAGGCCACTGCCCCTCAGAAACAGGCCCTGAAGCCTTTGCCAAGAGTCGTACACATTAAAAAAATAGAAGAAAAAAAGAAGAAGTAATTTTAATTCTGTGCACGTGGTGAAACTCGCACAGCGGCCAGTAGGTGACAGAGCGAATCAAACAGTAACAAACACCCATGCAGCATTGCCATCATTCGCATGCCTCGTATGTTCTTTTCTTTTAATCACTGCTCAGTTAATTACACATCATGCCTTCCACCAAATTCAAACACACTGGTAATGTTCTGACTCTAGAGAAAAGGAGAGAGAATCCAGTGGCATGAGGAAGGCCGTTCAGTCAGTAAAATAATGGCTGACGGGTGGAACTGTCTTTTGCATGGAATTGATCCCATGGTTGACTTTGTGGGATTTGAGGCCAAGGATTTCCATATTTTTTTTTAGTAAGGCTGGGAAAATGGTGCCAGAGGAAGACGTTACTGATTGGTTGGTGTGTGATGAGGGTGACCTAGGATATCAAACGCTGTTTGACGCCAAAATTGCTGAAATAGTACTGGATCGCTCTGACGAAGCAAAAAATGATGAGGATGACGAACCTGACACCCCTATGCCTAAGGCTGGGAAAGTCAGGGAAGTCTTTGAGACTATCATTGATTACTGTGAACACCCAAATACTATACCGCCCATCCAAAAGGCCTCAAGCTCCTACCGAGAACTTTGTGTGACCTTTTCGTCAGAAATCAGAGCAAATGGGTGTTCAAGCAAACAACAACTGGCACCGTCTTCAAGCCAACCACTCCTGTAATATTACATTCACCATTGCCTACACCATCATGCAGCCAACCATCCATCTCAAAAGCACCTCATCCAACCACAATACCCATGAGTGACGACGACAGTGAGGATGAGATTGAAGAGAAGAGACAGGCTTGTAAATTGGTGAGTAATGTAATGCACCTATACTGTACAGACAATTGTATGCCTAAAATACTATAGCTATTTGTCATTTTCTGAATTTTTTGGATTATCCAACCCTCCTTTGGCCCAGTTTGGATACGCGAGCAATGACTGTACTTTCTCTAGCAGTGGTCATTTTGAACCATAATTTTGATTGTTGTTACTTCCTTCTCTAGTAAATATCTGTTTATTCAATTTATGTGGCTCAGTTGGAAATTGTTATTAATTAGCTACTGCAGTATATCCTTATTTTTGTCCCTTTTTTTTTTCTTTTTTCTTTTTGTACAGTGGCCAGTGCAGTTTATCTTTTATTGGATTCTCAAAACTTATTAGTCTAGTCCTTCACTCATATGCATTTTCCCCTCTCAAATTATTACTAGTCTTCCTTCAATGTGCAGTGATTTTTGCAATGCTAATTATTGGTCATGTTCCCCCCCTCTTTTTTTTTTTTTTTCTATAACAAAGTAAATACAGTAGTTTAATAAGAGATGCACAGGGAATATATACACTGGAGTTTATAAATTAATCATTTGTAACATGTAGTTTGTTGGAGCTACCATTTAATCTAAAAACTATGGCTTAGGGAAATCAACTACCTTGCCTCTCGTGCTAAAAATCATTGATTTCTTAAGTTTATCCAGTTGATTCTTTCAGTCATTCTGGCTGTCAGACAATGTAAGGAAGTTTTTTGAAGGAAGCTTCTTGAAATTAAGTGTTTTTCAGCAAATTGAAGAAATATACAGTGTAAACTCTTAAATCTATAGTTCCAGTTTTTGCAACACACATTTCCATTCATCCACCCATCGTCCAACCCTACATTGCCCCATGAGGAGCATAGGAGCCTGGGGCTAGGCAAGTTGGTCCTGACATTTAATATGAGTGTGACCAGCCTTACTCATCCCTGAGTGGCATTACGTGAGCAATGAACCCCAGCCACCCCGTGGATATAAACCTTCTCCGGCTCAGTCCTATTTGAGTGCTGTAATTACCCACTTAACCACCAGGTGCCATAATTTGGTTATATGGTTACCACCCAGCATAATAAATGGATTCCTGGTGTACAGGAAACCAATACGGATATATAGTTTCATATGTTAAGGAGCTGTTGATATTACTGTCATCATACAAACAGTACATATTAATTTATTAATTTTTTTGCAATGGTAGGGGGGTTTCAAGAATACTCCCTCAGTATTCCTGCTTGTCGTATGAGGTGACTAAAGGTTGGTGATGGGTTAGTGCTCCACCCCGTAAAAAGAACTAAAGCGAATAAAGCACCTCGGACCAGGACGGACCATACGTTGACGACTACGGACCATACGTTGACATCCTGAGGGTGAGGACGTGGATTGTGAGAAGAGTGAATGATGAAGTGAAAGAGAGAGAGATTGTTCAGGTACTTGAGGAGGCAAGAGTGGATGTATGTGGATTGACTGAAACTAAATGGAAAGTTGAGAGGGTGAGAGAATGGGAATGCGGTTTAGGAATATGTGCGGGAGTCAGTGAGAATGAGAGGGCAAGAGAGGGAGTATGTCTGATGATAAGCAAGAAGTGGAAGGAGAATATAAGAGAGTATGGAACAGTGGGTGCAAGGATTGTATGGGTGAGGATGAAAGTAGGGATACAAGCTTGGGCGATTGTATGTGTGTATGCGCCGACAGAGGACTGAGTGGCAAGAGTGAAAGATGAGTTTTGGGCAAATGTAGAAGCATGTATGGAGAAGTTTGAGAGGAGCGAGAGAGTGTTTTTGATTGGAGACATGAATAGTAAAGTTGGGAATGTATGAGTGGATGGAGTGGTTGGTCAGTGGGGTATGCCAGCTGAGATGGATGGGAATGGTAGTGCCTTGGTGGACATCTGTGCTGGTAAGGGGTTGGCAAACACCTACTTGTGGCACAAGATGATCCACAGGTAGTCATGAAGAGTCTTGAGGAGGATGGATGGTGAACTTGTAGAACGGAAGGCAATGATAGATTACGTGTTTGTGGATGAGCAAATGAGAAGACAAGTGTTGGATGCAAGAGTGTGGAGAGGGTGGGGGAGTGGAATCTCTGGCTGCAAAGAAAGTGGGTGAAGAGACCAAGGGGAAGACAGGAGGAAGTAGCTCCTGTGAGAAGAGTGGAGAAGTTGCAAGATAGTGAGAAAATGGCAGAGTATAAGAGAATAGTGGAATAAAGATTGGGACGGTATGAGTTAGAGCAGGTGGAAGGGGTGGAAGATGCATGTAAGATTTTCATGGAAGAGATAGGCGCAGCATGTGAGGAGGTTTGTGGAGTGAGGAGGAGATGCAGGGGTGTGCGAGGGACAGCATGGTGGAATGATGAGGTGAAATGAGCTGTGGAACAAAAGAAGAAGGCATATAGTGAATGGCTAGCGAGCAGAGGTAGGGGGGAAGATGAGAGAGAGAAGAGAGAGGTATATGTGAACTGGAGAAGAGAGGTGAAAAGATTGGTGAAAGAGAGTAAAAAGAAAGTGGATGAGGAGTTTGGGAGGAATCAGAGTGTAAAATGGAGGGCGAGTAAGAAATTGTTTTGGAAAGAGGTAAAGATATTAAGACAGTGTGAAAGGGGAAATAGTAGGGGAGTGAAAGATGGGAATAATAGATTGCTGGTGGAGAAGAGAGAGAAATTGAGGAGATGGAAGGAGCACTCTGAGGATTTGCTGAATGTAGAGAGTGAGAACAGAGCAAGTATAAGTGGTTGGGGAATGGTTGGGAGAAGAAGAGGTGAGAGGAGAGAGGAAGAGATCAGTAGGGAGGAAGTAGTGGAAGCATTGAAGAAGGTCAAGATGGGAAAGGCCTGAGGAATTGATGGAGTGTGTGGTGAAATGCTGAAGTGTGGGGGTGAGATTGTTGTGGAATGGGTATGGAAGTTGTGTAGATTGGCTTGGGAAGAGGGAAGGGTTCCAGAGGACTGGAAATCAGGTATAATTGTTCCTTTATATAAAGGAAAAGGGGAGAGAAGTTTGTGGTAACCATAGGGGTATTTGCCTTCTTAGTGTGGCTGGAAAGATATATGGTAGAATACTTATTGATAGGGTTAGGCATATAACAGAGGAGTTAGTTGGAGAACAAGGGGGATTTAGGAAGGAAAAAGGGTGTGTAGATCAGATATTTGTTCTAAGATGTTTAATGGAGAAGTATCTAGAGAAGGGAAAGAAAGTGTATGCTGCCGTCATGGACTTGGAGAAGGCTTATGACAGAATAGATAGGCAAGGTATGTGGAAGGTATTAAGAATATATGGAGTGGAGGGGAAATTGTTGAGTGCTGTGAAGAGCATGTACGAAGGAGCTAGAGCTACTGTGCGAGTGGATGGTGAGCTAAGTTCTTTGATCTGAAAGTGGGACTGAAACAGGGTTGTGTGATGTCTCCATGGCTGTTTAATATATACATGGATGGGGTTGTAAAGGAGGTGCAAGGTAGGGCAGTGGATATGGGGGTGGCTCTAATGAATGAGGGTGAGATGTGGAAGATTCCAGTGTTGTTTGCTGATGATACAGTATTGTTGAGTGAAGATGAAGGGGAGTTGCAAGGTTTGGTGAATGAATTTGGGACAGTGTGTAAGAAGAGGAATCTGAAAGTCAATGTGAACAAGAGTAAAGTTATGGTGTTTGAGAGGAATGAAGTCACAGAATGCACGGTGAAGTTGGATTGTGAGGATATGGGGAATGTGAGTGCATTCAAGTACTTGGGCAGTGTGATGAGTAAGGATGGAAGTTTTGGGGATGAAACACTTGAAAGGGTACAGCAGGGAAGGAAGGTTGTTGGTTCATTGAAAGCAGTGATGAGAAATAGGGAGGTGAGTATGGAAGTCAAGGAGTCACTGCATGATAGTATCGTGATCCCTAACCTAACATATGGAAGCTAGGCATGGACCTTGCTAGAGGGTAACAAGCCAAGAGTGAGAGCAGTGGAAAAGAGTTACTTGAGAGGAACATGTGGAGTGACATGGGGGGAGGTTGACGAATGAAGAAGTGAAGGAACGTTGTGGAGTGGATGTGGATGTGGTTGAGAAGATTAGGAGAAATACACTGAGGTGGTTTGGACATGTGGAGAGAATGGAGAATGAAACTCTGACTAAGAGGGTGTATGCAGGTGGGGTGGAGGGAGGGAGAGGGAGGGGAAGGCTGAGAATGAGGTGGAGGGATAGAGTTGAGAGGTATATGAGGGAGGGGCGAGTGAGCTGGAGGAAGGGTAGGCAAATGGTGGGTGAAAGAGCGCCTTGGAAGCGTTTTGTCTGCGGCCACCCTTTGCGGGATTAGGGTGTCGGGCTATAGATAGATAGATAGAATAGATTTTTTGAAAACATGGATAGGAAATGATAAATTAATAATGCAAGGTATTTCACTGCACTTACTGTTATTAGTATTGTAGGTTACTCATTACAGGATGTGATTTTCTCATATATATACTTATATCCATCTATCTATTTATCTATCTGTATCTGTCTATCTGTCTGTCTATCTGTCTATCATCTGTCTGTCTGTCTGTCTATATATAGTATGACCTCGCTACAACGAACTTCAGTAGACTGGAATTTGCTTTTTTCGGAGTCAAGGAGCCAACCGGAATTATTTCTTATATATCAGGAAAACACTGAAAAAAGCTAGAAGCTATCTGGACTGCCTAACCTCTGGGTGGGGCGGCCATATTTTCCGTGCGGTTTGTGTGTTCATGCGTTGGTTGGTGGTGGGCTGGCAGCGTCACTATTGTTCCCCCATGTTCTGGCCTCAGTCTGACCCACATCATTTCCCTGGATGTCCCGGATATACTGCTCGAGGGTGACAAGTGATAAGTGAAATATACAAAGTGAAAATCTTTATTTTGTAAAATTGTAAATAATAAGGTGCATAAAGTGTACAGTACAGTATTTGAAAAGTGTTTAAAATTAAGTTATACCAATAAAGTACTTTCCAAATGCTAAAATATTAGAAAAGGGGTCTGCATTAACCTCTTCATTACCGAAATCGATAAGGTTTACGCTTGTAAACCTAGAAAAAGTTCTGGCGAGGAACCGATAATTGTAAGGTTTACGGTAGTAAACCTGATAAGCATAGGGAGGTATAGGAGGGTAGGAGTGTTGGTTTTGGGGTTACTAGAGAGACTTGGGTTGTAAGAACTGGCAACTTGACTCTGACGTCATTCTCCTTGTCATGGTCATGCCATGGCCATAGCAGAGTCCATGCCAGGCCATGATTGACATCATTTGGGTATTTTGGATATGATTTATTATTTCAAATGTTTTGGGCATATATATATAGACCTATATGGTATGATATAAACAGAAAAAAATAGTTGCACTAGGCATATCAGCACGTGGTTACCATGACAACCACCCTCCTAGGCCCCACAACCAACCAGCAGCCAGTTCTCACCCGCAACCCCTCAGTATCCCCCAAGCTGCATGCTGTGACTGTGTGTTTTTTTTTTGGCTGTTTTTGCGTGATCACGGCGTCATCTGATACTGATGACGAATTTGATACAAAGCTTGCTAGTGAGTTAGATGAGTCTGACGACAATGAAACTCAATCAGACATCAGTGAGTGAGTCAGACGATGAGTATATACCAGAAAACGACATTGATAGCCAGAGTACGAGTGATGAAAGCGAGATAGATAATTGCTCAAATCCCAGCCCTGTAGGCTCGCCATTGTTGCAAGAGTCCCTGAGGACCTGCCTTCACCCTCTTGTCGGATCTGTTTGCAGATGAAAGGCCACCTCCACTACCTACACTTCACCTGGACTTTCCCAACGTACATCCTGCAGTGTATCAACGCCACGTGGAGCAACATACGAGTACTGTATATACCTTTTTATGTCTGTAAAGTCTGTATTTATAGGAACAATGAAAGTTTAGTAAAGTATATATATCCCTACACGTATACTACTATAGGAAATGTATTTCAAATCATGCACAGTGTACCTCGTGGTCAGCATGTACTTGAGAATATAAAAGTAATATAAAATGAAAAACAGCTCACTTATGATAAACGAACACCCCCCACGCACACGCATGAACTTCCGGGAATTCGGTTTGACGGAGGGAGAGCGGGGCGGCTGGGGGTGGGAGGCACGGTAATGAAGGGGTTAATATTAATATTAATATATATTTAAGACATCAAGCATTAATCTCACAGCGAGCAGTTTGTGTGTTCGTACGTTGATCCGTGGCGTCACTATTATTCCCCCGTGCTCTGCCTCAGTCAACCCATGTCATTTCCCCAAACTCCCTGATATACTGCCTGATGGTGACGAGTGTTAAGTGAAATATACAAAGTGAACATATTTGTTTGTAAGATCATAAAAATTAAGGTGTTTAAAGTGTACAGTACAGTATTAGGGGAGGCGGTGGTGCAATCGGTAGAGAGGTGGCCTGCAGTCCTGACAGACCCAAGTTCAAATCCCTGCTGGGGCAGGGAGCAGTTTAAGGATTTGAATTTCATCAAATCAGGCTTTACTGATCTACCAGAAGACCCACTGACATGTAAAAATACTCCTGCTAATACCAATTCACCAATCCTGTATGAGACAGCCCTAGCATGTATTCAATATGGACGGTGGGTGTTAGCGCTGAAGTGGTGACGTGTAGAGGTGTGTGGTATGTAGGAAGGACTGCTTGGCCTTGATAGCAGGCTGTAAAGCATATGCCCAGAGTCAGACACATTAAAAAAAGGAAAAAAAAATGAAAATGCTTAATATTAAGTACACCACACAGCAAGCAAAGTATAAGCTATACCTCCAATTCCTGGCCACAATTCAGCTCCTGCCAGTGAAGACAATCAGGACGATGATTCACAGTTCCTTGATGATGACCCTGAAGATAACGGGTAATAATTTTGAAGGATTTGCTGTGAAGGATCTTTCACCAGGTGCTGAATAATGATAAACACCCGACAAGGTGGGGGGTAGAGAAGGGTGAGCCAAGTGAGTCGGAATGATTACATAAGAAAAGTTTTTTATTACTTATGAGTTTTATTATGTCCAGGCCTTGCTTAAATTTTACTGTGTTATGCAGTAAATTATTTATAGTGGAATTTGACAAAAAATAAGAGGCAAATGAGATATTGCCACGAGTCAGAAGGAACTGATGGAGGTGAAGCAGGATGGTGGTCATAATGCCTTTATTGAATGAAAATATTTCGTGTGTTACATCGGCCATTATCGAGGCTAAACCTTGCTAAAATTATACTGTGTTATGCAACGAATTATTTTTATTGGCATTTTAGAAAAGCTAAGAGGCAAAAGGGATGTTGCCACAAGTTAAAAGGAACTGGTGGGGTGAAGCAGGATGGTGGCTATGACACTTCATGTATGAAAAATATCTTCCTGTGTATGATACATATGGCCTTTATCGAGTCTAAACCTTACTAAAATTGTATTGTTATG
>JAGKTI010022211.1:0-15368 GCA_018397915.1 Birgus latro | reverse complement strand
CTCTTACATTCTCCTTCCATCTGTTGCTCACAGCAGTACACACTCCTTTCGCCCTCTCATTCTCACCTACTTCCGCGCATATAACCCATCCATACTCCCATTCTCTCACACTCTCACCCCTCCATTTAGTTTCATTTATTCCACATATATCCACTTTCGCACTCTCAAGAACCTGTACGATCTCTTTCACCTCATCATTCATGATCTCTTTATTATTAATTGACAACATATATATAAGGGGGAAATTTGAGTTAGTAAATGTTATTTGGACATGTTGCATTCAGCCAATTATCACCCTGTCAAGTGCATCTTCACCTCAACAAAAAAAAAAAAAACAAGAGTATAGACCTTTTCCAGTGACGTCACAGAATCACGTGACTTGTTTACGACGCCATATTGGACGTCAAACTCCTCACACTAATAGCTGTTCAGACAGGGCTGTCCGAGATGGAGCTGTCAGAAATATGCAGAAATCTTGATCAGCGCCATCAAGAACTATACAGGAAGAAGATAAAGTGTTTGGAGCTGGATTTTACACCATATCCAGGGAAAAATTCACTAGTTTCATGGATTGGTTACCGAAACCAGATCTCAGATACGGCGATCTCTACCATTATTTGGTAAACACCCCGTAAAAGTTCACTGGGGCATCCCTCAAGGTAAATATACACGTCATATTGCATATGTGTTAGACAGCTGGAAATGACATACAGTACACGTGAATCTTGATAAGTAGGGTCAAGGGGGAGACTAGGAATCTAGTATGTGATGAATGGAATAGGTTACCCTCTTCAGAAAGGTTCGAGAATAGGCTAAATAAGCATATAACAGGTATAGGTTGCATATACAAATTGTCATTCTTGTAGTCACACGTCTGTGAGAGCAGACTAGCTTGGGCCTGCTTGGGCTATTGTAGGCAGGGTGGATTATTCACACTCATGTGGGAGCTGCCAAGCATGGGCTGTTGGAGGCAGGGTAGATTAGTCATACTCTTATGGTAGCTGTCTTGCATGGGTCTATTGGCCTCCTGCAGTTATCCTCTCATCTTAATCTTTAAGTTAGGTCCGAGGCTAGATTGGTTGGATTAGCTTGGTTTGGTAAAAATAAAACTGATTTCTGACAAATAAATGAGATTCATATTAATAACACTATAAAACAATGATAACAGATTTTCAGGTATATTTCCAGAATCACACCAAACTCATTTGAAAACTAATAACTACCTTCTTGCTGTTTTGAAATGTGACTATTTTGAGCTGTAGTTCCTGAATATTTTTTCAAATGAAAGCTGATTCACAGAACAAATCAGTTCTCGACTGGGCAGATACTTTAAGGGAAGATACAGTACATTAGACACTAGCTATTATTTTCCCAACAAGTCAAGGAGAGTAGTCTATTAAATGTATGTACACGATTGTGTGGTATTGTGTACGGTACCTGTAGTACGTGACTTGTGTGCCTGTAACTAGTCCGTTAATACATTCTGTTGTTCGCTGTCACTGATATGTTGTATTCTTTGCAACAGGCATATAAGTGTCTTGAGGCCTACAGCTTGTTTGTGGCAGGTTGGGTCGGGGATGTGGTAATTGCTTCATTGGTGATGGCACAAATGAGAAGACACTGGGAACATAATCTGGTGAAAGGGGGTTCTCACTCTGCCCTGCAAAATAAATACTGTATGAACATCATTTTCAATAATAATGCCATACAATAAAAAAAAAAAAAAAGTGAAGTCAGACTCATATGCAGTGACTATCACCAATCGTAACTATGCTACTTTTATCTTAACTTGGCCCCAAATTTCATTTTGCAGCTTATTTCATTTCAGTAACTCAAGGCCTAGATACATACATACAGCCTCTATATGTGTGACGCAGTTTAAAAAGTTATGCATAAATGATAGTATATGCCAACACTTAATATTACTATTGAAGTTAACTTTTATATTACAACTGAAACATAACGTTGGCACAATTAAAATGAAGGTCATTTATCTCATGCTGATGAATATACCACAACATAAAACTTGAACAGCATAGCTTAAATGACTTTACGTTTTATATTAATAGAAAAATTGTACAAATCGCCCAAAGAAGTGATGACTCGCTTTCATTAAGTTTCGGACAAAACTCCCTGGGTCTGGCAACGTTCATTTAGGAGACGGAAACATTCTTTGCCTGCCCTGCAAACATTATTTATCGTGTAAAAAAAATAATCTTGCGAAAATACTAGTTAAGTATAGCATTTTTTTTTTTAGACCAATAAAAAAATAAATAGTGACAGCTGGCACGTTTTGACGACTCATGCCAGCAGTTATCAATGAAGCGATTTTCCCGCTAAATTTAGAGATTTCAAAAGCAGTCTTTCTGGTATAAAATCATTACATTTCTCTACCTCTTTTTTTTTTTTAGGTCTTGCCCACTTTTTTTTAGGTCTTGCCCATTTTTTTCTTCGTTAATTCCCTCAGTCTGGCGGATTTTTTACCGCATCTGAGACTAATTTAGCGGATTTCAATAATTTTTCCTTTGGCAACAGTGCACGACAGGCCTTCCATCAGTCATACCTAGGGAAGGGGGGGGGGGGTTGTCTCGATCTTTGTCCCGGTTCCCCCCTCCCCCTTATTTTTAATATAATTCTTTTTGATTTTAATTATCTTCATTGTCGCATTCATGCTTTTGACTGTTAACCTCTCCCCNTACCACTCTAGGGAAGGGAGGGGTTGTCTCGATCTTTGTCCCGGTTCCCCCCTCCCCCTTATTTTTAATATAATTCATTTGGTTTTAATTATCTTCATTGTCGCATTCATGCTTTTGACTGTCAACCTCTCCCTCTTTAGTTCTTTCATGCTACTGCCCTACATGTTTTATAACATGTTGGAATTTCGTGTGAATAATTATTATTTTTGACCAGTTTTCCACTTATGATTGCACTGGTTTCACTAACGTCACTGAATGCCGGCAGATTAATTTGCTTCTTGATAGCAACACAAGTGGTAAGTGGTTGTTCTTGGGCACATGTAATAATCTATCTGTCTTGGTCTTGTGCTACGAGGGGCTCCAGTAACAAATTTCCTATGTTCTACTTCTACCTCTATATCGCTTATCTATCTTAACTGTCAAGGTGCCAATATATCTGTCCTACTGGAATATTTGCGAAATAAGGAGCAGTAATCTGCTTGCACCGATAGGCCGTAGTTTCTTGTTGACGATCGATCGATCTTGCTTTCAGCACTTACGGATTTACCCGCGTGAATATCATCCCGCATAGAGAATGAAATGTGGATAATAATATATCTTTAGACGTTTATTTTTCTGATCTGATGGCACTAATGATTTCGACATTACGATTATCTGCGGGTTTTATTTTATGGGACATATTTCCTTCAGTATTGTTGATTCTGAATGGAAAATAAGTATTACGAGTTTCTCCGCATTTTAACCCTGAAACCGTTGAGCGATAGGGGGTGCGTTTCACATTCTTTCGTACTGCTAAGCCACAACTTTTGTGTATTGTGGTTTCCTCTTCCGCAATGCGAGATATACACTGTAAAAACACACTAATATATTACTTTTCGGTGTTGTTTACCAAGAAAATATAACGTGGCCAGATACCACTTTATGAGCGAAAGGCACTGGGAATTGGGTCATCACTTCTTTGGGCGATCGTACTACCTACAGTAGTACAAGATAAATATAAATGGCTGTTGATATAACCTCTAGTAATTAAGTATTTTTTGTAATCAGAAAAAAATGTATATTTAAGTGGAGCACGTATTGGCAGTTTGGCTTTCAGTGGAGCAGCTTTCATTTCTAAGTAAAATAAAAAACTGTACATAGTAAGACTAGTAATTATTTAATTTTAATTGAAACAGTTTAGCACAGGCTCATACTGGTATAAAACAGTTTTATACTGTAGAACTGAACAGTGTTCTGTACTCATACTATTACAATGGTCCATCATGAAACAAATACAAGTTTCAAATGAACCACACTTTAAAATATTGAAAAATATAAAACTTAAGGCTATAAGCAAACCTAACCAAACCTAAGGTAATGTAACCAAATCTTACCCTGAGTATGACCTAACTTGCAATTTGTTTGTTGTCAATTAAGCACCTAACATTCTTAATCACCACTGCTATGGAGATTTTATGTCAGAATTCGTTTGCATAAAACTGGAATAATACCTAAACAAGGCTTTTGACATGGACCCTCCTCTTCTATGCCCACATACACACACACACACATGGCCATGTTAGTCTTGTACACTATGACAGCATTATCTGTATATCCCATGACATCTACAGCTGTTAAGAATGATAAATATGACCATATCTACTCAAATCAAAGGCTCACCTGATATGAAAATGCTTGCTACAGATTTGGGTGTAGGCTGGGGCTGCCAGTTCTCCCTCCTCACGGCAGCTATCCACTTGTCGGATTTTTCTCATTGGCTGGAATTCGGTAGAAGTGTACCCCACTTCTAGTTTTCTGCCTTCTTTTACAGCCAAAGGCACAACAGTGGAAAAAGGCACAACAGTGGAAAACCATTCTGGAATCTGCACTTCTCCTTCCCAAGGCGTCCGACAATTTACTGTCCAATATGGAGTCGTAAACAAAAGTCACGTGACTCGTGACGTCACATGGAAAAGGTCTGTAGTCGTCTACGGGCTTGCTATTCTGTTACTCGTTTTATAGTGCCGCGAATATTTAATTGGATGAATTAAGAGATCCATCCATTCATCACTCATCCTGTGTTGCTTTATCAGGAGTATAGGGGACCAGGGCTAGGTTTAGGCGGGGGCATCAGTCTGGGACCACCGAGATAACAAGACCCGTTTTGGGCTGTGACGTCACTACGACTGGGGTTTGGCGGGCGTGATTTCGTAAACACCAGTGTACAGTGAGGTACGGTTGGGGTTATACCGCAACAGGGTCAAGGACATCTTACACCTGAAATTCCCTTAACAGTGCAGAAATTTGTGGAGTGAGACCATATACAGTATGCCCTGTTCCTGTGTTGTGCCCAGATGCAAGGGAAATTATAAACAAGGGCTTTCCAAAATATCTCGCAACGCGCCGTTAAGAGAGATCTTTTCACCCAGCCAACATAGCAAGGTAAATACGGTACTCTGACTCCTTTTAGTTGTTAAGATCATAGATATTAGTCCTGCACAGACAGAAACTATGAACTTTCATAAATATAGCCATATAAGGTGGATACACTAGGTTCGATTGCAGGCGAGAGGGAACATCACTGGGAGGCTTCTGTTTCTTTTGAACATTGTCAAATTACTTTCACCTTTGCTTTGTCTCTTTTGAACATTGTCAAAGTCTTTTCACTTTTGCACTTAGTACATTTAATTTAATTGCCCACTTAACTCCCATATACTTTAGTGCCATATAATAATTGTTTTGGCTTGGTGCTAGCTTTTCAATTCAAATTCAATCTCCTTGAGGGAGGATGCTGTGAATAATTCTGTATATTGTAATCAAACCCATTTCTTTTGAACTGATACAGTAGACGTTGCAGCAACTACATGGAAATTTTAGCCTTAGGAACGTATTCCTTAAAAAGTCGGAAATTATAGGACGTTAAGTTTGAAAAAAGCGCTTCAGAATATTTCACCTTGATTAATTTAGACATACGTAGTTTCTTTGTTATTTTAATTCTCTTGAGTAATAGACTTGAGCAATACTTAACATCAGGTATTATATTACACGAAATAGTATTTAAGTTTTTAAACTAGAGTATCAAAATACACGAGTTACCCTAAATATTTAAATGCAGTCTTCTGTAATAGTGAGTAAACAAAAGACTTCAGAAAAGTAGATTCTAATCACAAATCAGACGTAAAAGACACCATTCTGTATGACCTGTAGAAGGTTACAGTTTAGCATTAACATTTTGTTACATAACAGCAATGTTCATGCCATTTTCGGTGCGAAATTCTACTAGTGAGTGAGGGTTGGTGAGGGCGCGGCACTCCAGTCGTGATGACGTCACGAGGGATGTCCCAGGCCTTGATATCTCCGTGGTCCCGACCAGTCACCCTAAGTGACATGAGCGATAAATTCCAAACCCCTATAGGATTTTTTACACTTACGGATAACGTTCCTTTGGAGCACCTTCACCCACTAAACCACCAGTCGTCCATTGATTGCATAGTCGCCATCCATAGTAACAGACGGTTCCCATGAGATCAGGAAATAATTTGGCTTGTCATTCAGTGTAGAGTTACGTAAATGCAGCAGCTCTCCCCCCTCCCCTTTGCTCACTGAAAATGTGTGGAAAGGGACCACGTAAGACTGAAATCCTTGTATCCCCACAGTTAAGAAAATTTCATTACGTTGGTCCTTCTTTTATGTTCTCACCATAATCAAAAATTCCCGCGCTTATCATAATCATCATCATTATCATCATCATCATCATCATCATCATCCAAACCTAAGAAATAAGATAATGTAAAAGATAGAATGCGCCTCTAAAGGTGCAAATTCCGTTCTGATTAGCAACGGACACACTTACATTTAACTCAAGCGATTTTATTCAGCTTAGTGCAGATCTCTCTCTCTCTCTCTCTCTCTCTCTCTCTCTCTCTCTCTCTCTCTCTCTCTCGTCACAATGTATCATCCATCTTCCTTTACCACCACCACCACATCCCCCCCCCCCTCTCCCTCTCCCCAGCATACCACCCCTCCACTATCTCCCACAACTCTGGTCACGCACGATCCGTTCTGTTTCCCTCTTCCATCTCTATTCGCAGACAGCTTAAGGTCACCACTAATCCATCGACTACCACCAGCCACCTCTGCTTCCACCACTACTTCCATCACCATTACTACTTCCACCACTACCACTTCCAGGAGCGCCTAACCACATCTTCCCTCCATTACTAACCCTTAACTTCAGAACATCCACTTCATATCACCTACTACCATTCACAACCTCTCTTTACCACTATCATCTTTTATTTTTCACCTCTCCTTCCATCACTGTAATGATTGCCTAATACTTCCAATACCTTACTCCCACTGAGACATCATCCTTTTCGCTAATAATACTTAACAACACCATTCACTCCTAACCCCTCTCTTCTGTCACTGTTTTCCATGCTTTACTAACATCCTCACACAACCCACATCACACTTCACTGCTGATACTAACTATAACACTTACTGTAATCGGTCTGTTTTCATCTGATGGAACTGGACCACTACCACAAATTGAATCCTAAGTCGTGATTGCATGAAATTCGATGAGCCTTAGTTATGAGGTAGAAATTGATCTCCTTGGTTACGAGTCAAATAACCCTCCAGTCTGCCTATAAATTCCCATCAGCTGAGCAGAAAGGGGTGACAGGTATTTGTCAGGTGAAAATGAATTGACTATACCATTCACACTCTCTAGTTTCTAGCACCATCAACCTTCTACCCCTCTCCGCTACTACCATTAATATCACCCTTCCATTACAAGCACTCATTTAATTGTATCTACTACTGTACCACTTGCAATTTCTCTAACCTATCTTCCTACCATTCTTCTACCTGCCATATTATCACCTACTTCCACAAATTGCCCCAACCATCCGCCACTACTATTCCACGAGCTACCATACAACCACTAACTAGGTCCTTCATCACCACCCTCTAGTAAACAATCCACAATCAGGAAGAGAAAGTACGAAAGCAGAAAACTGTTAACGTTGTTCCTAATGAAAAACGAACCATATATAGACGATGAACAACAACAACAACAACAACAACGAGAGAGAGAGAGAGAGATGAAACTAGTTTCGCCATTATATACCGGGTATGTATGTCACCCTCTTGCACTTCTTGTAATACTGAATTAGCAAGTGCTACACCCCTCAGCATGCAACTAATCTTCTATACCCCATTAAAGTCTTCTTGATTAAGTGATGCTGAGTTTCCATTTGGCCCACCTTTCCTAATGCCAATGAACCAACCGCTTTTATTCTCCAGCACCCAACTGTACCCCCTCTACCTTTACATGGCCCAGATTTGCGTCCTTTATCGGCTTATTTCACGTACCTCAGTGGCAGAAAAAGAAATACTACAGGTCTACGTCCTTTTCATAGCACTTCGTAATTAGCATCATAATCTTGTGTTACTCTAGTGTTACAACTCAGGGGTGGGAATTTTAGGGCAAGTTAGAGTTAAAACAGTCGTTTCCGGATTCAAAAGAAAATTACTCCTCTGCACCCAACTACCCCTCCATATCCATAGCAAACAAATTTACTTCTCAATAACCAATTACATCTCCATCTCCAAGGCAAATAAAATTACTTAACACTCAACTGATTCTGCGTATCCAAAGCAAACAAATTTACTTCACAACACCCAACTACCTCTCCACATCCAAGGCAAACAAAATTACTCCTCAACAGTCAACTACCTCTCCATTTCCAGATAACAAAATTACTGTACTTCTCAATACCCAGCTATCTCTCTAAGTGTATATCCAAAGCACACAAAATTAAACACCCAACATTAAAACACCTCTCACTCCTCACCACCCAATACCACTGCATATCCAAAGCAACCAAAAATTCCTGCTAACACCCAACTTTCCCTCCACATCCAACACCACCAGCAACTACTTGATCCCACAGCTACCCACCAACTACCACCCAATACCCACGACACGTCACCACTATCACTAACTACCACGTCACAGCAAGGGCGCATTTTTCGTTGCTTATTTTTGCTGTTACTGGATACTTTTACAAAGCTGTATAAGAGCATCCTGTTAGAGAAGAATTAATTAGGGCTGTATCTAACCTCTTCAGTCGAAAAATCTCCTCTGAACTGAAACAAATTTTCTGGAACTTACGAGAATAAAACAAAAATCTATACTCTTTTTAGTGTAACTTGACCTGTAACTGCTTTCTCTACATCTTGAATACTGAGTAGTAACAATAGATTAATATGAATATGATGCTAGTTACAAAGTAGTGTTATGGATAGGATGTAGAGCAATAGAACCGTTTAATTCTTCCCCTGACCCATGTAAAATAAGCTACAGAGGACAAGAATCTGGGCCAGGTTAAAATAAAAACACTATAGCTACGTCATCGGATTGAAGGGAACAACCACACTCACTACCCAGCCATCGACCACCGAAACCCTTTCCACTCTAACCACCACCCACATCTACCCAGCTCAACAGCGTCCATCCACAATCATGCATTTACCTCCTACCTTCCACCTCCGTAACTGCCACCCCACCAACCAGACAACCACCACTCACAGTCACCCTCCCTCACCGCAGGTCATTGCTTCCTCTTACACACAACTAGTGCTCACAATTTCATAAGTACAGATCCACAACAAGTACTGCTATTGTTCCCATCATTCCGTACCTCTCCATACACGAGAAAACTCTCTCTCTCTCTCTCTCTCTCTCATTCCCTCCCTTCCCTCCTCCACCCCCGTCATAACCCACGAGCCACTTCTCCCTCACTCTCTCCTCGGGGACATCTGGCCGACTGCCGCGGGGTTGCCAGGAGTTCTTCATCGCAAAATCAATATCCCTCAATCACCACATATTTCTCCTAAGCCCAGACGATTTAGGGGGCTTTGTGTTTGGTGAGTGGGTGTGCCAGACGGTTCTCTTGCTTGGTGCAGGTGGGTTTTTAGGGAGAGGAGTTTTGGTGTCTGGTAAAAGGTGAATCGTGAAGGGTTGTGTTAGTAACCGTGATGAGAGAAGAGGGTAGGGTAGGTGGAGGGGCTTTGGGTGTAGCGGGTGAGGACGGGTGTAGATAGAGGGAAAGGAGGGAAGAAAGATGAAGAGAGGGAAGATATAGGGAGGGAGGGAAGATGGAGAGAGGGAAGATATAGGGAGGGAAAGAAGATGGAGAAACGGAGGGACTGAGGGGTAAGGACTCGCTTAGAGAGAGCGAAGGAGGAAAGGGAGGGGAAGGAAAATGAAGAGAGAGAAGATAAATGGAGGGAGGGATTTTGGGAGTTGGAGGGAGGGACTAAAGATAAAGGGAGAAGGGAGGGACGAGTGTAGAGGATCGAAAAGGAGGGAGGGAATGAGGCAGGGAGGGAAGATGAAAGGACGGAGGGACTGGC
Organism: Birgus latro; assembly: GCA_018397915.1. NCBI lineage: Eukaryota > Metazoa > Arthropoda > Malacostraca > Decapoda > Coenobitidae > Birgus > Birgus latro. The sequence continues at coordinate 5,268 of JAGKTI010022211.1, read as the reverse complement.
GAGTGGGGGTTAAGGATGCAAGTAGAGGAGCAGAATGGAGGGAAGGAGGGGGTAACGCGTGCGGGGGACGGAGGGAGGGAGGAAGAGGATGATGTAGGGGAGGGGGAGTGACGTGTAAAAGATGTGGGAGGGGGGGAGAAATGGAAGGAGGTGAGGGAGGGAAGATGAGAGAGAGGGATGTGAGGGATTAGGGTGTAGGTACAGGAGAAGGAAGGAGAAAAGGGAGGGAGTAAGGAGCGCGTGCAAGATAGGAAGAGAGGAAGGAAGGAAGGAATATAAGGGACTGAAGAGAGGGAGAATGTATGTAAAGCAGCAGAAGGGAGAAAGAAAAGGAAGAGAATGAGGAAGGAAAGGAAAGAAGGTAGACAGCAGGTGGGACGTGTGTGGAGAAACAGACGGGAGAGAGGAGAGGAATGGGAAAAGGGCAAGAAAGAGACAGACAGACAGAGACAGACACACAGACAGACAAAGAGTCGTGGGAGGGGGGCGTGTGGAGGACGGAGAGGGAGAGAGCGAGTACGGAACGCGTGCAGGGAAGGGAGGGAGGGGACGAGAGACGGAGGGGGGAAAGGAAGGGGAGGGGTGAGGAGAGAGGGATGTAAGTGTCGGGGGAAGAGAGAGGGGTGTAAGTGTCCAGGGGGTGAGGGGGGATGAACTGGAGGGGGGCGCGTGGGAGCCCTCAGGGAACACACGTGGCCTCCTCTCCCACCCTCACCCACACCACCACCACCACCACCACACACAAAAATAAACAACATAAGCACTCCCAACCACACACCAAAATAAACAACAAAAACACTCAAACATACACCAAAATAAACAACATACACTCACAACCACACCAAAATAAACAACATAAACACTCAAACACACCAAAATAAACAACGTAAACACCCAGCCACACACCAAAATAAACAACATACACTCACAACCACCCACAAATATAAACAACATAAACACACGCACCAAAATAAACAACATAAGCATTCAAACACACCAAAATAAACAACATAAGCAATCAACAACACACCAAAATAAACAACAAACACTCACAACCACACAAAAATAAACAACATAAGCATTCAAACACACCAAAATAAACAACATAAGCAATCAACCACACACCAAAATGAACAACATAAACACTCACAACCACACACCAAAATAAACAACATAAGTAATCAACCACACACCCAGATAAACAACAAACACAACCATATTAGCCCGTATATCATTATCAGCACAAGACCTTAATAAATATGTCATGCAATACAGAAAATCCAGGTAAAATATCAGCCATTGTAAGGAAGCCACGTAATGAAAACAATAACAGAAAACTAAAGAATCTATTCATCTCTCTATCTATATACACACACACACACACACACACACACACACACACACATTTATGCTTATACAGCCTTCATCCACATATATTCTGTACTGTACATCCTTGTATATTCATTCGCTTCTTATCACCATTGTAAATTAGTATGACACTCGAAGGTACACACAAAATACTCGTCCTTTCACATAATGCATTCATATGTCTGAGGACATAATAGCATAAGCATAAATATATAAATTCTCGTATTAGTAAACATGGCCATATATTATTACATTCAAAGATGAAGCCAGCCAGTCAGACAGACAAACAATGGAAGGGGAGGGGAAAAGGAAAGAAGGGAAGCAGGGAGGGGGAGGGGAGTAGGTTCAAAGGAGGGCAGGGAGGGGGAGGGGGGAGTAGGTGGAGACAGCGCCTACTCTATGGCTCTGGGTCGAGAGAAAGAGAGGGAGAGAATAGGAACTGGCGAGGTAGGGTGATAAGAAAAAAGCAAAGGAAAAACTGATACGTAAAAGAATGAAATGCCGAGAACTCGGGTCCCCAGCTGTCCACGCACAGCGTCCACCAAGCCTTACGCGCGGACTCGCCGAACAACCTTCATGACAGGGTTCATTGAGGGTTGAAATGAGGCTAAAGATAAACTAAGTCCACCCCATATGACCTTTGACCCTTTGACCTTGCTGACCTAACCAGTTCATCATCCCTTCATACTCTATTACTGACAAAAGTTTGGTCGAAATCCGTCGAGGGTTTCAGGAGGTATAGCGCTCCCACCCATATGACCTTCACCTTTGACCCCTTGACCTTGCTGACCAAATCAGTTCATCGTCTCTTCATACTGCATTATTGACAAAAGTTTGGTCAAAATCCGTCGAGGGGCTCAGGAAATAATGCGCCCTCACCCATATGACCTTGACCTTTGACCCTTTGACCCTTTAACCTTGCAAACCTAATCAGTTCATATCCCTTCATAATGTATAACTGACAAAAGTTTGGTTGAAATCCGTCAAGGGGTTAAGGAGATATCGCGCCCACACCCATATGGCCTTGACCTTTGACCCCTTGACCTAATCTGTTCGTCGTCCCTTCAGACGGTATCACTGACAAAACTTTGGTTGTAATCAGTCGAGAGGTTTAGGAGACATCGCGCCCACACCCATATGACCTTGACCTTTGACTCCTTGATCTTGCTGACCTAATCAGTTCATCGTCCCTTCATACTGTACCACTAACAAAAGTTTGGTCGAAATCCGTTGAGAGTTTCAGGAGATATCGCGCCCACAAGGATAAACCAAGTTGATCCCATAGGACCTTCACCTTTGACCCCTTGACCCAACTGACCCAAGCAGTTCCTCATCTCCTCGTACTGCATTACTGACAAAAGTTTGGTGGAAATCCATCAATGGGTTCAGGATATATCGTGCCCACAAGGATGTTACGGACGCACGGACCCACGCACGCACCCACGCACTCGCGAACGGACAGACCAATCACTTAATGCCACCTCCACCAAAGATGGGCAGAGGCATAACTATAGAGTGATGCTGTGATAAGGCTGTCCACAGAGACTGATCTGGGGAAAGATTCGGCGACTAGCCTACGCAGATTAATTAGTCTTTAGAAATTAAGCAGGTGACGTCAGGAAACAACAAACCGCGCTGGCTGTGGTGGTAGCTCATACTAAGAAATGAGGGGGTTAATTATTGAGTGTCCGTCCATAGTAATAATAGCAATAATGGAAGCCACGTAAAGGTTATAGTTCAGTAAGTTCTGAAAATAAGAGAAATCAAAAGAGTATCTGATGATGAAAATGAAGAGGAATGGGTAAAAAATATATAAAGTAGACCATTCACAGGGTGCAAGACCCTGAAACTACGCAGCTAAAGCACCTTAGGAGGGCTATCATCATCATCCTACTTTCCATTTAAGGAGTGGGATGACCTATGATTCAAAAACTAGGAACGAGAAAGCCAAAAGTAGGAGAGCTACCACCACCAGTACCACCACCACCACCATCATCATCATCCCACGATCATCCCAACCCAAATATCCATCTAAAAGTTGCGGTGAGGTAAGATCCAGAAATGTAAACAAGAATGCTGAAAAATAGCCTTTAGTGGAACTATCATCATTATCACCATCATCATCATTAAAATTCATTACCCTCATCATAATCATCATTCCAACCCTACTTATTATAAAGATAATGGTGATGTAGTCTCCAGAAGCTGAATAAAGACAAACATGGAGAATTAACAGCGCCATTCCCAGTGATAAGGACCACATAGCCACTCACACATTGTTCAAGTCTTCAGAATCCTGACTCCATCTCATAAGCAAAACCACCAGCATATATTCAGGGTTGTCCGTGAATGGTGCTCCACTAGAAACTCACCTGGATGTATTTTACGTACTCGTATAGCAGGAATGGTTCAATGGGTTCAATGGTTGCTGGTATGCTCTTCTTACTTTACAGTTGTCTAGACTTTCGCCCTTTTGCAGCTTAATATATCCACGTAGCTAAGTGACAGAACAAAATACAGCTGCAGCTATACCGTCTTTCCATAGCACTTTTTCGCGAATAGCACAATGTTCTAACATTAAACTACAGCCGCAGCTCAATAATCAAGATGGAGAGATGAGGGTTTTAGACATGGGCGTAGATCCAAGGGGGAATGGGAGGATATATCCCCTGGTAACTTGGGCCGGGAGGAGGAAATGACCTATGTAATCATCCCTCCCTTCAAGCCAGGGAATCCAGAAGAAATGCAAAGTTAAACCTACCTCTCTTCAAGCCAGGGAATCCAGAAGAAATGCAAAGTTAAACCTACAGTTACCCCTCAAAATACATTCATTATACAGAAAATGCAAGTATTAAGAAAAAAAAACAGGATGGGAGGAACTGAACCTGCGGAAAATAAAACACTGGAAAATGTAAGCTGATCCGATGTAGCAAGTTCACTTTTAAAACATGCGACAGTGTGATGATGCAGTGGTGTCATGAACTATTCCAGTTTTCATGTACCTGTGACACCAACTTTGACTTTTTGCCTTCCTTAAAGTTTATACAAGTAGCTGAATCATCTCACCTCCCTCGGCGGTGTCCGTCTCTTCTTTCTAAATATAAGCAGTTTCTAGTTTCAGAAGTCATCCACCCCTCCCAGGAAACAATATAAATTTACGCCATTGATTTCAAAGCATGTTAGAGTAAGAAGACAGTGTGTCCTTTCATATTCTAGCATGTGTTTGCAGCCTTTCAGTTCATACCTATTACATATGCAGACCCTGACACACACACACACACACACACATCACTTTTACATGTATTGCTCTCACTGCAGACACCACTTCCTTTTTCGTATTTGGTTAGCATGAGGAAACGTCATTTCTGAAAGTCACTCTTCCCTCGAGGTGAAGACCCTGACTTGTAGCTAATCTCATACGGAGCGACTCGGAATACAGAACAGAGTGAGGTGGTGGTATAAGCAGCAGCAGTAGTAGTAGTAGTATGTAGTAGTGATGGTGGTAGTGGTTATAGTAGTAGTAGTAGCAGTAGTGATGAAACTAATCTGTTATGTGTATTTGTATATTTTCAAGCAGTATGAATCCCTTGCATCAGGGTGGCGTCTTTTAAAACTTATGCTGTTGCAAGACGGTTTCCCTCGATTCACAAATGGCCTCTCGAACTAAAGAGTTAACGAATGGCTACCAACTTCTTAATTTGAAAAGTTTCTCCTAAGCGGAATATTATTGCCTGAAAGAAAGAAGAATGTAATATGGAAATGGCCATTGAGAAGGGGATAAGATAGCGAAAATGTGCTAAATTGTATCTATGTAATTTATCGGAGTTGTAAATAAAGGATATTAAAGTCCAGTAAACACACATACGCACACACACACACACACACACACACACACACACA
>JAGKTI010022210.1:0-15369 GCA_018397915.1 Birgus latro | reverse complement strand
AATAAAAATATAAATAAATCCTGTCCACTGGTTAGAGGGGTTAAAACTGAGGACTGCAACATACAAGTGAGGTGATACCCAGGATCATGGTTAATCCTCCATTTATCCATTGCCTACTTTGCATCTTATTTCAGCTACCATTAACCCTGGGAGGTACTATTGTGAGTGTGAAACTTGGCTACAAACTTGGTAACTAGCCACACAATCATCACATCTAGGAGGGAAACTCAGCCACATGTAAACTGTGCCAAAGTCCAAAATGAAACCTGTGAGCGTGAAACTTGGCTACAAACTTAGTAACTACGTCTAGGAAGGAAACTCAGCCACATGTAAACTGTGCCAAAGTCCAAAATGAAACCTGCACAATTACAAATCTTATAACATATCTTGAATGTCTTTTCTCCCAACAGATTCCAGCAAATGTTGAGTAGTCAGCTGGTTTAGGCACTTGGTTTGGCTTTCAGTTCAGAGATAGCATTGGCTGTACCATGGCCACTCTCAATACGGGGATACTTACGAGGAAACAAGGCACCATTTGATTTGATTCAATATGCTTGTAAAAGCTTGGCCAAGCACAAAGATATTCATACCTTACTCCAATTTACGCCAAATGAAATCACGGTATTCACCTCAAAGAAACTCAATGCAGTCAAATGATTTAAGATCATGAGTGGCTTTGGAGATTCTGTAACACCTCTTTCTTAGTGATTTATTCTGAACATTTCACCTTAATATACACAATGATATAAAACAGAATACTGAGGAGAATACATATAAATAGCTATGAGGTATATACTACAAAGCCTTCTATGCCACTCAGAATATGGCCCTTAGCAGTGCTGTTGTAGCTGTAGCCCCACTTGAAACCTGAGTCCAGTGAACTGCAGGCTGAACTGCCCTTCTCCAGCAGTCCACCATCCTCTTTTTGGGCAAAAGGTGAGAGTTGAGGGAGGTGTGTATAATCAGACAGTGGAGCTACCCAGGTATATAAGTGCTACCATGTGAGACATCTCTCTCCAGCACCAGTATAAGGATTAAAGCAAAAATATGGACATACATGAAGTGATAACGGGGGCCATACTTGTTACTGAGGAGACTGAATCTAAATCTATGTTGATATTCAAAAGACAGAACTAACATACAAGAAGGTAACAAGGTGTATCAGGCTAAATAAATCACTAAGAGGAGCTATCAAGCCTCCTATACCACCCAAAATATAGCCCAGAAATGCATAAAAACAACATACGTGAGGTGATATCCGAGGCCAAACTTGTTCTTGAGGAAGAGTGAGGAGCCACAACACCGTAGTCTGCCCTGAGACATGATGGCCTTACGATCTGCCAAGATGTCTGCCTCATCCATGAAGTGAGTCGTCAGCAAGATTACCTGGGGGGGGGACTCTTATTCATCATCATCATCATCATTATTATCACTGTCATTACACACCACCATCACAGCAATGACCTCTGTTGTTACACTGCCATAATCTTTTTAGTGTAATCAACCAATCAATCAACCACACCCAACCACACCACAAGCATCACTGTAACATTATCATCACAGTCATCACCATCATCCTGACTTTTTTTTTTCTCTCTCTCACCTAAGAACGGGGGTGAGGTACTATCAACAGCCTGCCGTATTTTGCAAACAAGGCCATTAACCCCTGAAGTGCTAATTCTTATCAACCCAGTTACTTTCCCTGAGTCATTCTTTTCGGACTTTTTATTTTTAAATATCAGCTCAAGTGTTTCTGAGCTCGAACTCTTCATCACCCTCATCTTTTTGTAATTTATGCCTCTTGGGTGGGTATGAGGGCGACAATAAGTTGCCAGCCTCGCAGGAGGTAGACAGGTGTGAGTCCGCCATTGCTGGGCTACAAACGAGAACTGAATGATTAAATACAGTATGCGGGATATGGCAACTGTGGTGTGGCAGGGACTGACAACTGCTCTGAGGCATAGAAGGAGACTCAACATTCTCATGGAAACCACTGACATTTCCTCGTGCTTGAAATTATGGCGCGGAGACCTATGGCCTCATATGAGGCGATCAGCATGGCAAGGGGTGCTCTGCATATCACCTCGTATGAGGCAATGAGCACGGCAGGAGTTAAAAAAATTTAAAAAGAAGTGCTTATCTAAATTTAACTGCTACTGCATCTACAGAGCTGAACTGCCAGTTTTTCCTAAATAACAGAACCAGATGAGTTGTACGGGGAATGTTGTGATATCTTCCAACAAATCCTTTACATAAATGTGGATTACCTGTAATTAAGAACACATCCTCGGTCTCAGTGGGCTAATAGTACAGAATCAGTTGCTTACCTTGCCTTCCTTTCTCATTCACATACCTCTCCACTCCTTCCCACCACCTCACCCTTGGTCTCCCCTTTCCCTTTCCATTCTCATCTCACTCGTATACACTCTCCTATTCAATCTCTCATTCTCAAAGTTTTAATAATACAGGGTCAGCTGCTCGGCCTGCCTGCCTTCCTGTTCTGCAAATGTCTCTACTGTTTCACACTCACACCAGCCTCATTCACATAGCTCTCAACCTCATCCCTCCACTCTATCCCCAGTCTCTCCCTCCCTCTCTCCCCCTCATTTCACTCACATACACTCTCCTAGACAATCTCTCATTCTCTAGATATTAATAACAGAGCTGTCAGATGCTTACCTTGCCTTCTTTGCGGTTCTTCAATAGTCCCCACAGCTTTCTGCGAGAATAAGCATCCACACCCGCTGTCGGCTCGTCCAGGAATATTATCTTCGGGTCACCAATTATAGCGATACCAATGGACAGCTTCCTCTTCTGACCACCTACAGTTTGGGAAGTACAGTTACAATAATTTTAATTTAACCTGACCTTAACTTTTGTCCTTTTTCTGCTTATTTCACACTGCCCAGTGGCAGTAACAAACAGTACTATTGCTCTACTGTACATCCTTTCCGTATCACCTCTTCATGTCTAGCATCATCTTCTAAAGTTAATCTATTGCCACAACACAGCATTCATGATGAAGGAATGGCAATTTTAAGCCAAGTTAAAAGGAAAATAGTACAGTCTACCTTTAACTATTCCACTTCCAGGCACAGGTATGCATAAAGTTAATTTGCTCAGGTTACTGAGTGTTGCATAAGGATGCCTTCACATGTTGGTACCGATATAACTAGGCAGTTTCACCATTCAGTTATACAAATACCCCTAACTCTCTCCCTGTTCCCTGAAAGGAGGATGGAGGACTGCGGATGGGCAACTTTAGCCTGCAGTCCACTGGGTTCAAACTGAGATGAAGCTGGGGCTACAATACCTAATACTCATGCTGCAACAACACAAATTTGTTCAGCTGAGGGATATTCCAGTAGTAAGGGAGTTGAAAATTGATTCAATTAATTTTTGGCAATACTCAAACTACTCTTACTGGTACCTGAATAAAACAGTGTGTGTTCAACCTAAATACAATACCAGTGTACCAACTGCAGCAAAAGGGTTCATGTAAACTTAATCCATTATTAGTTGCCAATCAACTACTGGTAACAATTTCCCCCACCCCTCTAACTATGGGCAAAAGCTTACAAGCCTGTTCCCAGAGGCTTTGTTGTCCTGTGTGCCATACATCTTCATATGAGACTGCTTCAGCACAAATACTAACCATCAAAATCGAATAAGTGCTAGGGCTGTGCCATCCAGGATGGGTGTGATGGCATTAGTGGCAGCATCTTTGTGACATGTCGATGGGTCCTGTGCAGATCAGTAAAGTCTGTCTTAACTAACTTCAAATCATCAAACTGTTCCCTGTCCAAGTTTGGAGCTGAACTTGCATCATTTCTGACAAGAGATGTTCTCTCTACCCACTTATTATACGGTCATTTTTATTTATTTATTTTTCTTTTTTACCCCAGTCATTAATATTTTCTAAAATTATGACTTAATGGTATCAAGGTTTTACTGGAAGTTACTAAGGTTGCATATGACATACCTGACAGATCCATGGCAAGGGAGTTTCTTTTACTGTACAGATCCACCTCCTTCAGGGTTTGTTCTACCACCCCATCCAGTTTGTCTGCCTCGACTCCCTGTTATACATCATTATCATTAGTGGCAGTGTTATCACCATCATCATTATGATGCACAATACCATTCACTGCCATTATCACTTAGTTACCAAATGTACAGTAAATGGACACAAAGGAATACAAAGGAAAGCAAGCAGTAGCAAACCTATCAGTCCTTTAGGGGCTACTTTTTTTTAGGGCAGGCTATAATTAAGGTAACTACCACAACCTATGAGTCACAGGCAAGGACAGAAATGCAGGAAGGCTTGCCCCACCCATCAACAAAAAAAGTTGTAGACACAGAAGTGTTCTTTTTACAGGGAAGACAATATCAATCATGTTATTCCAACATACTGGTCTGTCACCTACCCATACAGAGCTACAGAGGGGCACTTTCATGTGCCTGCGCCAGCACAACTTGGGAGCTCAACTGCTTGCTTATACATGTATCTCCCAATTACTTCCTTGTCCCCTGAAAGGACTGCAAGAGAAGGGCAACTGAAACCTGCAGTCACTGGGTTCACATGTGAGCCGAGCTTGGGACCATATCAACAATCTGCCGTTACATGTTCTAGATTAGAATACCTTAATATACTTTCTGGAATCAGATTGACTTGCACAAAGGACAAAGAGGGTGTCGAATCTTCATGTCTCTTGTCTTTTCTGTAAACACTAATGTTAATAATATGGAGAGAATTGTCACATGCTACATTTTGTTTTTGCAGGAAGGAGAAGGAAAAGGAGAGTGAGGAATATTTTCAGGTCTCTTGTTCTTCCTACGCATCAAAATATGAGTTACAAGAGGGACTGATCATAAGTCTGTTTGTCACCAGCACCCCACACCTTGCAAGAGGTGGTATGGGACTGTCTATTACTGTTTTAACCCCTAAAGTGCTGTGATTGATGATCGTCAGTTTGAAAGTTTGCCACATAGAGTCCTATGACTGACGATCGAAAAAGGTCTGTCAAAAACTGCTAAGCATTATGCCAGCCCCTTTTATGACGTAAATGGTTCCTGCCCAATCAGAACAAGGAGATGAGGTGGTAGGGAGAAAGATCCTGCCCCCTCACCTGGTCTCTCCCCCACCCCCCTCAGCCACTTCTCCACCTACCTCTGGTTGATTGGATACAGCCCGGTCTGTCCCCTCCCATCCAAACTACTCACCAATACCAGATCTACATCGTTTAGGGGGTGTCTCATGCCACTCACCCCCCCTCTCTGAACCCCCCCTCCACCTCCTTCCACCCTCCCTTTATATAGAATGACATGGCAATTTCCCAGGTATGATCGCTTTGTGTGTGTTTCCTGCCATAAACCCCCCACACCACCTCCTCTGCATTGGAGGTGTGACTCCCCCCTCACCCCCACCAGAGATCCCCCACTCCACCTCCACCTTCCTCCCTCTCTATCTTTTGTCCCAAACATAACGCGGTAATTTCCCTGCCATGATCGGTCTGTGTGTCTACTCTCCATTTTTTTTTTCCTCTCATACTGACTCCTGCACCTAGTTTTAGCAAAAGAAACATATTTTACACTGATTTAATTGATTTTGGTAAGGTTCTGTAGAAAAAATAAGATTTCTGCTGATATTTTTCTGTTGTCTCTCTCACCATGAGGGGAGACTTTTATCATTTTTGACAGGCAGTTTTGCAGTAACCATCAGGACTAGGGGACTAAGATTGAGATTTTCTGTAAGAAACAATTTTTACCTTGGTAACAGTTGAAAATTCGACCCAGAATTGCGGCTGGGGTGGGATGTAGCATGCAGTCTTTAGGGGTTTACCTCTTCATCACAAACACCTCTTTTTTTCATTTTATTCCTACTACTATTTGATTATTTCCACCAGTTAAGAAGAACACTCTCACAGAAAAGAGGTTAATGAAGGTAGGATCTAATCCTTCCAGCTCACAAAATCTCTCTCAAGCTGAATAAGATCATGTGACAAAAGCAGGAACATGTCAATAAAACACATATTATGGCCAATGGGAATAGTGTGAATAAAGAGTTGAGGTGGGAGTGAATGCCATGAAGCACTAAACCAAAGTGGTCACCAACATAACTTAGGTCTTAGAATCTGTAATGAATTATTCTCCCACTACCTTAGGATACATGGTCAGTGCATCAACCAAGTTGTCAAAGTTATCTGTCCTCAGTGGTATTTTGGGCTGGCCACTTTGTAGTTATCAACACTAACCACTCAGCTATCATGTCACTAAGAGGGAATGAAAAATTCAGTTTCAAACTCACCCTAATCTGGGCAAAGTAGCGGAGGTGTTCCAGTGGAGTGAGTTTCATGAACACAACGTCGTGCTGTGGACAGACGCCTGTGATGCGCCGCAGCCCCGTAAGTTCATTGGGATCACTGCCAAGGTGGCAAAAACATTAGTAAAAACAGACACAGAATGAAAGATCGATTAGGACAGTGTATCCAGGTGACATGGAGAGAGAGGTGAGGAAACAGGAGACACTGGAATTTAAGGAAGAAGAGTGTGAACAGGAGAGAGGGGCAAAAGGAAGACAGGAGTAAGATTAGAGAGAGGGGGGAAAGGAAGATACAGGAGGAATAGGGTAAAGGAGAGGGGGGAAAGAAGCATACTGAAAGAGAACTGAACAGGAATAAAATAAACAGAATCTGGCCAACACACAGAAAAATACAGAGATAGACTGACAAAAACAGTCCTTCTGTCATGGCTGGATTCCATATCACATTTTTTTCATACAAATGCTACTGTAAATCAAGAGAATTGGCAAACCAGTGTTGGATTGACATCTTAATTTGGTGGCAATGATCTGATCGGGTAATGGAACTGCCCAGATTAACAAATGTTCTTCCATTCCTTCCCTATCCCCCAAAAGGAGGATGGTGAACTGCGGAAGGAGGGCAACTCTCACCTACAGATGATCCTGGGGATGCAACTTCCATCATAACACTCTTATTTATCTTCTACTAAACATTTTAATCCCATAAGGGGTGGCCGCAAACAAATTACCTCCAAGTCACCTAGCCCTCTGCCATCTGACTGATCTCTCCACTCCATTCCTGTCTCATCCTTGGTTTCTCCCTCCTTCTCACTCACATACACTCTTCTTGTTAGTCACTCATGCTCCATCCTCTCCACATAACCAAACCATTTCAAAGACTTTTCACACTTTCAATCACACTCACATCCACATCACAACACTACTTCCTTATTTGTCTGCCTGTCTCTGCATGTAACTGTAAATGTGCCTCTATAAATAACCCACTGCCACAGCTCTCACTCTTGATCTGCGTCCTTCCAACAGGATCCAAGCTTCAATTCCATAAATAAAAGTGGGGATTGCAATACTATCATGCTATGACTTTGTTACTTCCATGCTCACTTTCCTGTTGTTTATTACTGCTTTCAATGTACCATAACAGGCAATTTTCTATAACATATTGTGCAATGCAGTGTCCTATAATACACAAATGGCATCCAAACCACTCACCTAATATCCATGCCAAAGACGGATGCTGTGCCTTCGGTCAGTGATGTCATGCCGGTCAGAACGTTGAACAAGGTAGTTTTGCCGGCTCCGTTGTGGCCCAATATGGCGGTGATCTGGCCCTCGTAGATATCCAGACTGAAACCTAAACCACCATATTTTGTACTAGCAGTCATCATTATATTTCTGGGATCTATCTACCTATCCATCTATCTATCTATCTACAGCCACAAGCCTTGACCTCAAATGTGGATACAAACAAATCACCTCCCTGTCACCTTGTCCTCCATCATCAGGCTGCCCTCCCTCCAACACACACCACTCTCCCTCAAATAGCAATGTCTCTGCTGGTGTGTGTGTGTGTGTGTGTGTGTGTGTGTGTGTGTGTTCTAAATTTCCAAATACATTTTTTTTTTTTTTGGTGGATTTTGATATATGTCTTCAAACACTCAATGAATAGTTGAAGTTTAGTTCTTTTGTAGACATGTGAGAACAAATGATAAATTGCTAATGCATGGTTACTGGTATTTATTGTTCAGTGCTTTAGACTATTTATTATATGCTTTTCTACTTTCTAAAAAATATCACAATTATTTCACTTCCCAAAATACACGTATTCACTTTTCCATACAGTATCTGGAACCAAGCATGTCATATTTAACCCATGGACTGCGACTTACCTCATACTGGGGATGTACGAGAAAGCTGCAACATACTTCTTATGAACGAGATTTTCAACAACGCATCACAAAGGTTCTAAAACAATCAGCATGACACAAAATAAGTGGGGTACTGTTCTATATTAGGGCAACTGGTAGCTCTCATTCCCATTCCTACCTTGAGCCCAGTTCATCAGCAACAATGACCCAAAAGTATGCAACATGTAACGCATTTCCTACAATATTATCACCTCAGGAATGGCAGGCATGGGTCAGAATTGTTTACAACAACATAAAATCTAATGTTAGGTCAACAGGAGGTAATGGAACAGAAGTAGGGTGGTAAATAATGGGTGCAAAAGTAGTGCACTAAGCATGTATTGCACCGTGCAGAGCAAGCTGGCAACCCATTTGGCAAGTAGGGAGCCTGGTGATAGCCTGTCTCTTCTACCCCAATACACATTATGCATTCTCTCTCTCTCTCTCTCTCAAAGCATAGTTTTCATGTTCCTGCCAAAAATGCAATTTCTGACAATTATTCTCCAAAACTATGCCATAAGAAAAAAAAAAAAAGGGGGGGGGGGGCGGCAGTGCACTGCAATTACCTAGCCACTGATATACATTTCCTGGAAATCTGTAACAGTGACCAAAATTGCCATTTCACTGCATCATGGGAGATGTTTGCACAACCCCTCACTGCAGCCCACGGATTAAGAGTTTGTACGGTACTACACATAGGCTAACAGAGAAATCCTGGAAGTAAGAGACTTGAAAACAGTCTTAAGTAACCACAACACTGGTACTGGTGCACTCAGGAATTTTCTTTAGGCTAAAATCAAATGATTTTCTTCATCCAAAAGAAATCCTAGCAGTCAACATGTTAACCCCACCCTAAACTACAGAAAAGTTGCTGCTTATAGTTCCATTTGCTACCTAGATAGATGACTTGCCAGTTTCCCCTAGTTTGCAGTGTCGGATGCATGAAAAAAGTTGTGATACCGTGTGCATAACACATCACAGCATATAGGTACTGCCTATACTCCATTTAATTCAATCTGGCCTAATACTGCCATCTTTCCATTAATTTATGATAACAGTCAAGAAGTGCTATGGAAGTGATTTAGAGTCAAAATACTGTCTTATTCTGTCAATGAACTACAGGAGCTCAGCTGCAAAAAGGATAAAATCTCCACCCAGTTAAGGTAAATAAACCATATCAGCAACAATGAATAATATTCTTGCTATGACTGGACTACGTTAATCAACTTCTGATGAATACCCAATTACCAAGGTGGCTAATGAAGGCTACATGTAATCCCTCCATTTAAGAATGTCTCTCCTAAGCTGAATAAAGTCTGGGACAGTAATAATCACCTAAAAAGAAAGTCTATAATGAATCGATTAATATCTATGTACACTATGTATGTGCACATTTTTTTTGTTACACAAGACAAATAAATGAAAATCTGTACCAAAGTCTGAAAAAATGATCACTTCCAAGGAAAATTACAATAGGCTTAGCTATAACTCTGGCTGAGAATTCTTAACATGAAGTGACTAGGAAATTGTCTCAATAACCCGTCAATAACATTGACCACACCGAAATGAACGGATCTTGACTCTGGCTCTCTGTTATTGTGATTTTGTTTTTTCTTGGAGGGAACAATCCTGAAGGCTCCTGGCCTCGGTTCCCTCTTCCTTGCATTAAAAAAAAGAAAAAAGAAAAAAAAAGCTGCTACTCTGACTGGGACATTCTGACCACCAGGTGCCTGTTCACAATTCCCTCCATCGACATTAATTTGATCCTTGCTCCTGGTGTGGTATATCTTTTTCAGTTTGCAAATTTGAATGGCCACCTTTCTCAAAACCTCTCTCGATATCTTTCTCAACATGTTTCATTCTCAGTTTGCGAATCCAAATGGGAACCTTTCTCAATATGGACCTCTGTCAGTGTGTGAAACCAGATGGCCACTTTTCTCAAAATCTCTCTTGCTATCTTTCTCAATGTTTCAACACTCCAAGTTCTCATTATGTATCACCTTACTGGACACTCTTCATTGTTTTTAAGTGAAAAGTTATCAAAGAAAAACTGCCTACAGTATTACAGTTCCACTGCTATCTATTAGACCGAGTCACCCTCTTCCCCTAGTTTACACTATGAAGGTGCTGGAGCGGGATGCCTTCATGTGGTGCCACCAATATAGCTGTATGACTCCAGTGCCTAGTTATACAAACATCCCTGAGTTATTTCCCTATCCCCCTGAATGGAGGATAGTGGACTTGCAGGATAAGGGCAACTTCAGCCTGCAGTCCACCAGTTCATGTTCAAACAAGCATGGGGTTGCAACTACTACACTATGTACTAGGAGGAAAAAAATGCTGCAACATTCTGGAACACATCCCTGGCATATAATGAGAACAACCTGTCTCTCTCTCAATTCCTATCTCAATACCCCTAAGTACTGTAAGTCTCCTAGGCTACAGATTTGTATGGCTCAATATCTATCTCATTAGCTAACTCAATACCTGTGTACAATACCCACCATCCACAACATTAACTGGATCCATTTCCCTCAAGTGGTTAGTCAAACAGGGTCCTTCCCCTTCAAGTACCGTAATAAGCATTTTTCAGGTTGCAGAGTAGGACAGCAGTGGTAGGTGGTGGCGGCCATCATCCACTCACTTGATGTAGTGCTGCCTACTTCTATCTCAGCCTTTATTATTCTTTTTCTGTGCCTGCCCTCCTTTCTCCCTATTTCTCCCACCTTTCCTGTCTCTTATTATTGCTTTTCTTTGCTTTACAGGTGGCTTTACACTGAGTGACAAGCCAAATGATTTCCTGTAAGCCAAGAAACCATTTACAAAGCTGGGTGGTAACCGTATAACCAAACCATATGTGCTCCCTACGTGTCAACAAGTGGGTTGGTGGAGGGTTAGAACCCCTCCCCGTCTGGCAATAAATAGATAGATAGATTAGGACAGCTCAATATCCTTCCCATTAACTGTCTCAAATATCTCTATAATTTCCACCATCAATAGCACTGACTGGTCCCCTATTCCACCCAGTGATAATTCTTTTCCAAGGTGTGGGCTCAATATCTGTATCTATCTCACTAGATTTCTCAATACAGCATGATCTCTTTAAGTCAGACATCTGTATGTATGAAATACCTTAAGTCAGACACAATTCAGACTTGCTTTTACTGTATTCTCTAGTCATTTTTTAAGCTTTGCATAGTGTGCAACCATTCTATAGGGAAAAATAAAACCCTTCCCGAAATAGCTGCCTATGAAGGGTTTAAGTGCCCCTTTTTTTCTACAAGATTATTTTTATAGCAAAACCATAATTCCCCAAGGGATGAGGTGATCCACATAAGATGGACAAGCTTTCACCCCAATTAGTCCAACTTAAGGAGATCTTACTGTAACTGTCTACAATACTCACCATCAACAGCATTCACCGGGTCCTTCCCCCTCGAGTGGTAAGTCTTTCTTAGGTTGCGGATCCGTACGGCAACTTTTTTCTTCAAGTGTGACGGCACTGGCTCCACATCAGGATTGTCTGGAATTTCTGCTTCTTCATACGCCTGGTTGTCCGAGGAATTCAGGCTGACAAACTGAGGAAGGGAGCATGGAATACACAGTCTTCATTAAACTCTGGAATTTGGGAAAAGTTCTTGCTAGTCTCTTTTTATGACTTCCAAACAAATGTACTCATCTTAGGAGAAGACTCTCATACTGAACGGGCATATTATGGCCATACTGTGTCAAACACCTCCAGATAAAAACGGCTATCGTAAGCTCAATAAAATTAAGAGATGGCAAACATATATGCGAACAAGACATCCCTGGGCTCAGTGGGTTGAAAGTTGTCCATATGACACTCATTTTTGCTGTTATGGCCTTTGATGTTGTTGTTGAACAATCTTGGAAGCTGAGCAGACTCATCAACCACAAGCAAGTAACTGTCCCTGCAGGGCCATCCCATGCAGCAGACCAATGTTCCCTTGCTAACAGGAGAATGTATTAGGCATAAAAACACCAGGCAAACATCACAACTGAT
The DNA here is from genome assembly GCA_018397915.1 of Birgus latro. Lineage (NCBI taxonomy): Eukaryota > Metazoa > Arthropoda > Malacostraca > Decapoda > Coenobitidae > Birgus > Birgus latro. Next base: position 3,119 of record JAGKTI010022210.1, on the reverse strand, counting down.
AAACGGTGTGGAAACTCAGGCATCTTTGTCTGCATGATGATGTCCGGAAATCTGTGGATGAGTGGGATAGTCAAGGCTGAATTTAAAATATGCCCAAGTCTCTTTCTAATCTGTTACATTACTGCTTCACATGCTGCATATTACTTACCCAGACTGGGTCATCAATTGTGATTAATACTCATTCATTCATTCATCATTCATTATCCAATCCTATGTTGCCCCACTGAGGAGCGTAGGAGCCCAGGCCAAGCCAAGTTGGTCATGACATTTAAGATGAGAGTGACCAGCCTCACTCATCCCTGAATGGCATTACGTGAGCAATAAACCCCAACCTCCCCTTGAATATAAACCTTCACCGGCTCAATCTGATTGGAGTGCCGTAATTACCCACTAAACCACCAGGCGCCAAAATTTGGTTATGTGGTTACCACCCAGCGCAGTAAATGGTTTCCTGGTGTACAGGAAACCATTTGGCTTGTCACTCAGTGTAGAGTCACCCACAGGCAGAAGGACAGCTACTAAGTACACATGTGGAAAAGGAAACATGACAAGCTTTCTATTATCAGAGTTCTTCTCATACTAACAGTCAAACGGCTGCAAAAGTGGCAATTCAGGAAGGCTTCAATTGCAAGGTTAAACTGAACTGATGAATTCACTATAGACAGTGCCTTGCCACAGTAAGGTGATGGAAAAGGTGTGGAGGTCTGGTTCCTGGATATATGCCACATTTGCATCTCTCCAGCCAGTTAACCCGGGCACCACGGTAGACTCCGCATCACACCATTATTTGATTTTATGGTTACGAACATATCACCCAGCACTGTAAATGGTTTCCTGGGTTACAGGAAACCATTAGGCTTATCACTCAGTGAAGCGCCACCTCAAGTGAGAAGGACGAGTAACAGTATTAAGACGTGACAGGAAGGATGGGAGAAATAGGAAGAGAGGGCAGATAAAGAAAAAGAATGATAAAGGAGAAGGGAAAAGTAAGATAAAGGACACAGGAAAAGTACGCAGTACTACATCAAGTTGAGTGGATGATGTTTGCCACCACCTACCACCATATTACATCAGTAAAATAAAGAAAAATTGTTAAAAAAAACATTTCCCTGCTGCCTGTGAAGCTGACTGCCAGTTTTCCTGATTTACAGTAACCTACAGTGTATAAGTAATACATCCATTACCTATTCAGATAATATCTGGTTTTCAATGAAAGTTTCACTGGCAACTATGAAACTGATCTGCCAGTGTACCCCACATTACAGCAACAAATAAGCAGTGATATTTTAGGACACATTCCTTACTTACACTGTGGACTGTTTGTATACGGTAACCAAGGTATAACAGATAACAGTATCCTTAACAGGCAGTTTTCATTATAAGGAGTCCTCATACAGAAGGAGTTTATTTCTTCAAACCAAGGGTGTTTTTTTACTATCATTCTTAGAACCCCCACATGGTTTTATAGTAACCTTTTTAATCCAAGGGAATTTTTTTACTGTTATTTGTGAAAGTCCACATGATTTTATTCACCTCAGTAGAGATTGTTCAAACTTGTGAGATCAAACATAGCTTTCATTAACCCCTTCAATACCCTGGTTCCCTCGTTATCTAAAAAGAACTGCCTGGTTAGTAAAATATAAATTAGAAAAATGCATCACTAAACTGAATGGGTTAACAGTAAAACAACTTTAAGTAACACAATGACACAACTTTTACTGTAAAACTAAGAACAAGACTTAATAACACAAAAGGATTTATACCTGGAAGCTGCTATCTTTCCCCATCCAAAACGATTTCTGGAATAAGAACCAAGGTTTCTGCTTTGTACCATATTCACCTGAAAAGAGAAGAGTACTAATCAAAATAATCTACCTGAGAGGCACATGTGGAGATGCAAGTAGAGACAGACAAATGAGGACATAAAGGAGAACTGTGGTATTGATGTAGATGTGACCAAAAGTGTTAAGGTGGTTTGGTTATGTGGAGAGGATGAAGAATAAGACTGACTACACTGTTTTTACACTAACTTTGCCTAAAATTGCCATCTCTCCATTCTAAGTTCTGAACTGTAATAATACATTAACAAAGAAATATAGTGCTGGACAAAAAAGAGTGCTAAGAAAGGATATAGAGGCCACAGTATTGTCTTTTTCTGCCAATGAGCTAGGTGAAATAATGTGCAAAAGGACAACAATCAGGTCCAAGTTACAGTAAAAGCAGTACAGTATAGGAGTGTGTATGTGAATGAGGTGGAAGAGGAGACTAGGATGAGATGGAGGGATGCAGTGGAGAGACATAGAGGGGACTGTGAGCTGGATGGAGGACAGCTAAATGGCAGTAAACAGTGTGTCATGGAAGCAATTTATTTGTGGTCACTCCTTATGGGATTAAGGCATCTGGCAAGATACTGATATATAGATAAATAAATCAAACTCAGATGACCCCATGCTTATACTTAAAGGAGGCTGGCCATGATAGAGCTGATGTTTTATATAGAATGGAAGCTAAACTAAGAGCCAAAACAAGCTAACAATTTTTCAATAGTAAAATGAACTCAAATAATGTAAAAGTAATTTTGTATCACTACAGAGCATTTGTTCTAACTTGACAAAGATCCCTAACCCATTTTGCTTTGCTGATGGCCAAGTGCGGTCAGACTGGAAGGATGATTTGACTATGCTATTGTTAAGCTAACTTGGCTTGAAAATTATCATCTCTCCATCCTGTGCTGACTTGTAAGAACAGATTAACAACAGAATATGGTACTAGTCAGAAAAAAGTGCCATGAAAAGGATACAAAAACCACACCACTGATTTTTCTGCCACTCAGCTATGTGAAAGATGCTGCAATAGGACAAAAAGCTGGGCCAAGTTAGGGCAAAAAGGGTACAATAACCAAGGCAACTCATTCCTCCCTGACAACTATGGCTCATCCAATTTCACATAACACATTCAAGGTGCGGGAAGGGTCCAGTTCCTTCAGGTGAAACTGAACCAATCACATCATCATCATCATCACAATTACATGTATCATCCTATCTCTCTGTCTCACAAATAAATGAATTATGCTGTTTCGTTTCATTTCGTTTCATTTTTGAAGGCTCCAACATGCTTGC